>OU611754.1:9132518-9209337 GCA_914767535.2 Dunaliella primolecta | reverse complement strand
CTCTCTCTCCAGATACACATATCATGGACATACATTCAGGGATAAGAGTGTGTACGTGCGTGTGTGTTGCGTGCCTGTCTCGATTCTAGCAGTATCAAAAATACCCATTTGTGCAATGGTCAATACAAAACATGCGCATTGTTTTTCGTGCTCATGCACTGCTTGCAAGCAGCAGACTAAAAGAAGTGGGAGAATCAGGCACACTTTGGGTGTGGCTGCTCCTGCTCACAGGTTGATTCTAGAGATGGCCGTGGCAGCACGCCTCTGTTGATTGCCCTAGAATGTGGCAATGTGAGCTCCGCCATGCTCTTGAGCAAAAGTGGTGCTGACCTTGAGGTATGCATAGCAGAAACACATCTTGCATTTGACTAAAGAGGCAGTTAACAGACCCGTAGGTATTATAATTTGTCAGAGTCTTGGCCTTAGTTAGTATATCTCTGATACTAGTGCGGTTTATGATAAGAATGGTCTGGTAAGTAAGCAACAAAGCACAGTAGTGGGTGCATACACACTAGCTAGTCTTGAGAAATTTTGATCTGTATTGTCAGTGATTGATCTTTCAAGCAGTCATGGTAGTGTTATTGTTTTTGGTGATGGTGCTCCTTTCGCTGTCAGAGAATGGTGAGCGAGGGCAAAAACCATACAAACGACTTGCTCCCATCCTTTTCATCTTTCAGGCAGTCAACAAGGATGATGAGACGCCAGCTAGTTTAACAAGTGCTGAGGTCTTCCAGCGCCTGAAAGCAGCTGCAAGTGGCCAAGAAGACATGGAAATGTGAGAACCGTGGTCTCTGACATAGTCAAGAGGCCCTACCGATTTCTCACGTGTCCTATTTGTTTTCTTACTCGTGTTTGATAAACTCTTAAGGGTTGTCTCCTGTTTTGTACCATAAAGAATTAGATTCCCGAGGGAGCACCTGCTCGTTCCATTCAATCATTGCAATAACTCATTGCATGCAGTGGAAACGAATACCAGTGATCATGGCAGGTACAGCCATGCTCACTTTTTCCAATTTGTTCCAAACTTTGGACATTGCCTTTCTGGGTTTATGAACATTTTGCGATGGACTGGCAGCTGCCAGCAAGGTTTACAAGGTTTACAATTGGAATCCAGCCTTCAGCCAGTAAGTTTGGCTGCTCAGCCTATTGAGCGAATAAAACCGAATAAGGAAAAAATATTTGTCTCACATGTGCAGGAACAGGCAGAGAAGACATGGCAAACAGGTAAAACAAAGAGTCAAAACGTTTCCAATTGAAGCAGCGAAATGAAGGGGTTTGACACGTCTCTGTTTGGGAAGGAAAAGTTGATCCAGGAAACATTGATGCACCATGTGTGAACAGCAGTTTAGCTCTGAGAGCGGCACCAAGAAATCAACATGTTCAACACAATGTTCAAATAGTAAGCACTCAGAGCAGTGAGCAAGCAGAGCAAATAGCAAATAGCAAGCAGAGTAGTGAAACCACCCAAGTAAAAAAGAAAGGTTGGAAAAACCAAAACACTCAATATAAATCTGGTCCCCTGGGGCTGCGTGCTTCCAGAAACCCACCTGACCCACACTAGCCTGTCTCCTACCCTCCGGTGGGGGAGACTCACGGCTGTTGGAGCCAATTTGTCTCCTTTTCCTCGAGTGATGTAGGGAGTGTTCTCGCTGCCTACATGATTTTTCTATAAGACTATGACACACGCCAGGTTTGCTGGCAGTGATGTGCATCATTGAAAGGTTCCCTAAGGTAAGGTAGGTAAAATCCACAGAAATAACAAACCTCGTGCTTGGATGGAGTCCCTCCTAAAGAATTACAAATATTGGTCAGCTTTTGACTGGACCGGTGGCACCACCATTTGCGTCCGTGACACTAAAGCCCTTGCCACACAAAACTCCGCCCTGCCTTAACTTTAAAGGAAAAATTGCCTCTGTCATACTCCAGGGAACCCATGCCAACCTTCTACTGTTCAACAGTTGGGCACCTACTGGCCCTCTGGTAGCTCTCAAGAAGCCCTCACCATAGCTCTCAGAAAGCCCTCACTGCTAGACCTAAAAAGGAAAGGGTTGCATAGCTGTGCCTGTCTGTGGGGGGCAGCTTAGCTGAAGCAGAGATGTGCCTGTATCCAAACCAGTCCAAATAAAAAGCAAATCTAGAAGCTCAGTGACAGAAGTGGCTTTCAGGCATGCAGATACAAACTTGGCTAACTAAAAGATATCAGCCTGGTTCATACAGTCTCTAAGACCTGTTGCGCTAATTGGGGGCGCAGAGCTACTAGCTGTTTAGAAAACAGATGCTGGAATTGAGCGCGCAAATTTGTCAGATTCTCAGATGGGCGATCCTAGACCTAGTAGGGCCTCGCCAAAGAGGCTCACAGGCCTAGCCTAAACTCAGCAAGATGCCGACATGAGAGAATTCATGAGGGTCTTCTGGTTCACCTGCCAGGCGCCTGCAGGCTTGGACCCTCCTCCTCCTGCATTGCGCTGGCTCGGCCCCAGAAGAAGAAAAGGAAAATTACGAAAGCAGAGGGAACTCTCCCTACATCGATTAAGGAAAAGGAGACATATTGGCTCAGAAGAGCCGCGAGTCCCCTCCACCACAAAACTGTAAAATAAAGAGTGCTGATGGGGACCTGGAGGATTAGTGGAAGAACCCGGCTCCAAAATCTAGCTGTGAGAAGTATGATTGTTTTCATGAAGCTTGTGAGCAAGTTTAATGGCACGTTGATGGTCAAGTCCAAGTTGTTTGAACTGATTAAGGGTGTTTTCAATACAAGTTCCCGCTAAAACCCAGAAGGATTGTATGAAGAGTCACAGGTTTTGCACTCATGAGTTTGCAGACTTCTGCATGCTGCCGCTGTGCCGCCTCCAACTGTTGTCCAGGCCTCGCGTCCTCACAGTACTTGATTTCAATCAATTGCGCAAGTCGCTGGTTAGCATTCAGTCGGTGAGGCTGTCTCACGCAGTTAGCTACGCTGGACCTCTGTGGGGTGTCATGCCTGCTGTGTAACACATGGTGTGAGCATAAAGAAGAAGGAGAAGAAGAAGTGGGTTTGGCTTGATAGGAAGTAATCAGTATAGCATCAGGTCGGTTTTATTTGAGTCTAGACCTCTTAGAAAATTTGCGTGGAAAGAGGTAAGGAAAGGAAAGGAAAGGGTCACAAGGGATCATCACTTCCTATGTCCATGTTAACCAAACCTGCTCCCAAAGGGCTTTTGCTAAGTGCTAAGAGCTTTGATGATAATTCTTCCAGCAACATCGTGGCATTCAGTTTTCACGTTGGAGATCATGATGATACGATCTTGGCAGCCTGAGAGCATGTGGAGTGCGCTGTCTAATTGATGACAGCCTGGGAGAGGGCATAATGGGTCAGTGGACTTATTGAAGCGAACCGCATGTATTTGGTTCTAGAGGGTGCCAGTGCGATATTGTAAGATGGTGCGCTTCAAGCCTGAAGTTCATGGGTGAGGATATACAGGACATGTTCCTAAAGGCATTGCTGAACGTCTTATCTACATGTGGTAATAAAATTTGTTAGCATGAATAGTAGCCTGTTATGGAGTTAGCATATCCAAGTCTGTTTTGTAAATGTGTGAGACTTTGGAGCATTTTGAAGGTTGGGGAGTTAGGTGAAGCAGCCCCCCGACCAGCAACTCCCCTACCAAAAGAGTTCTGCAAACTCAAGGTGGGCAAAGTAACAGCACCGCAACCTCTGTCACCATCTTGAAAGGGCTTTGGCTCATGTTATCCTCCATACCATTCTGCTAGACTAGCACTTGAGGTGGGTGGGGTCGGTCACACTCCTCACACTTTGGACCCCCACAAAGAGCTAGGTCTGGAGACTCATAAAGCCATCAAGGTTGCTTTGAAGCGTAATGCTCACGCTCAGTACACTTACAAACTTGCTAGCACCAGAGTGCTCTCGAGAAGGCTTCTGCCAGCTCTCATCACCAGGCTTGGGGTACTGCTAATAAACCTCCCAATCTTCATTGACCTTAATCTCTTCTTTGTTCCCTCAGTGAAGGGCATACACGGAGACTTGACCCTAGGAAAGGAAGGATCATGTGACATTGCTGTACCTACTAGGAGTAGCTGAGTAGTGCTCACATGGACAGCTTGGCCCTAAGATCCTTTTTCGTTCACCATCGTAGGAAATACATCTTGAAAGCAGAGAACACGCTCCGAGTCCCCTCCACCAACGTAGGGAGTAATTTTGCTGCCTGTGCAGAAGAATTGTGCTGAAGTTTTCTTTCCATGTAAACTCCATGCCCATTCCGCACAGTGTGCCCACAAACTTGTTACATAAGGCACGTCATTGAAAACGAGAAAACTCTGAGTCCTCCAGGTTCTGGAGCTGGCTGCTTCCAGTTGCCCTCCTCATCTCCATTCTGTTCTTTAGCTTTTAGGTGAAAAATTTCCCCCTTCTCAGATTCATTTGGCTTACGATAGCAGGCTGAGCAGTCAAACTTACTGGCTAAAGGCTTAATGCTATCCTAAAACTTAGCTTTTAGGTGGAGGTGATTAAGTTCTTTGAGCTAATATCTCTTCTTTTCCTTGGTTGAGTAAGGTTGAATTTCCTCTGATGCTGAAATGAGCAGTCTTTCCCGTAAATGCTGGATCTTGGAATTTTTGGCTGCATGCACAGGATTGGACAGGTGCAACGTGTTCACTCATTGTGTTCGGTCAGGGCAGCCTATAGTCACGAGGGAGTTTGTTGATCTGAGAAAAAGGCTGCGAGGTGTGTGGAATGCTGATGCCTTGGCAGAACATGGTGAACACACGAACAAACTAGCCAAGTATCATCACTGGATGGCACTTCCTCTGAGACCCTTGTCTGTTCATGGCGCGCCCTTTTCTGTCCCCAGGTATTTGCATCTTGATTTGGGCAAGTGCGCGCTGAGAAACATAGCACGTTTGCACTTACATGCTTATACTTAGGGTGCGAGACTAGTGTATACTGTATAGAGTGCTGAATTTCTGAGCTCAGTGCAAATTCCATGCAAGTGGGAAAACGGAAAGTCGGAATGTAATGTAAAATGACCCCAAATCAGCAGCAATTGAGGTGGAGGAGGGTAAGCAGCTGCATTTACACACATGGTACAAGCCAGAAGATTTGCTTGGAAGGCTCATCCAGCCTGCACAGCTCAAAGAGCACAAGCAGAGTCTGATAACGTTGTTGTTGAGGAGCTACCAGGGAGGCCATGTGCTCTGAGGTGCAAGGGGTGCAACGACAGCATCAGCCCTGCTAACCCCTCCCATCAAACAGCACAACACCTCATGCAAACAGCCCTTGAAGCCAGAATTGGTGGAGCTGGACCTGACAGGGGAAGGATCACGCCATGGCAGCAAGCGTAAGGCAACACAGCAGCCACTGACAAACGCCTGTATGCCTCCGTCCAAGCAACAGCGACTTTCACAAGGATTTCACCAAGTTTATCATCACAGGCTGTATTATTATTATTAATAGCTCATATTCATTTCTTGCAGAAGCAAACTAATGAGACTTATGGTTTTATTTCCGATCTCATGGATATTTTTTGTGCAGTTGGACCAGTTGAGCAGACCGAGCAGCCAAACTACCTGGCTGAAGGTCCAACCCCATTGTAACCAATTGAATTGTAACCAATTGCCTGCAAACTTCCTTATTTCCTTCATGAATTGATTGCCTTTTATGAGCAGGCTAGCAGTCGCACTTCTTGACTGAAGGCCTTATCCTTGTAAACCTTGTAACCAATTGCCTGCAGACACAGATAATAGCTCAACAGTTTTTTTTTCCTTGAAGGAGATAAAATATTTTTTAAGTCAAGACACTGTGCACTGCTGTGTCAGTATGTATCACCACTAATGGACATTTTCTGCTTGGCTGGCACAGTCCAGCAAGCTGAGCAGCCAAACTACCTGGCTGAAGGTCAAATCCCATCGTAACCTTTAAGTTATATGTATCGCCAGCGACCCAATCAGCTCGGATATTGGTGTGTAGCCCTTCTTGTTATCCCCTTGTTATCCCATTATCCATCTCTGCATAGCGTACATTATAAGAAGCCAGAAGTCTGTGTGTAGGCAATTGCTACGATTATGCCACTTCTGAGAAAATATGCAACGTGATGAATCACCTTATGGACTGCTAGGAAAGTCCACTTGCAGAGCCCAACAGATGTTACAGAAGTTACAGGATTACAGAAGCAAAAGACATTCAGTATAAAGTCCGACTGCTTGTCAGGTAATAGAGCAGAGCCAGTAAAATGATTGACATGCTGAAATAAAATCATCAATAAAAATGCAGGTGCCTTTCCAGTAACACACCGTCTGTACCGCACCTATACACACCCTCTCCCCAGAGTATGGAAACTTTTAGCCAATTGAAACGTACAAGACATGCTCTCACTGCCTATGTGGTGTCTCGTTTTCTTTCTTTTCTTGTACAAGATATGCAGCTTGCTGGCTTGGGAAATATGGCAGCCAGGACAGCAAGACACGCTGCAGCTTGCCCTCCTGTGGGCCCGTCTCAACTCCAGGACACCGCGGCAGGTCGGCATTATCTGTCCTTCTGTCCAGGCAGCCTCCCTATACTGAGGACGCCCTACACGACTCAGGAATTATGTGCACCAACATCCTCATTTCTTCAGGCAAAATGTTTGCTGCTGCTACAAGAGAGCAAACCAGTATAAGTCTCGGCAGGGCACTCAATCCCTGCGCTAGAAACCATGCAGCAGATTTGGAAGCGAAATGCATAGCTGGAAACTGCAAGCAGGCCTACTGTGGCGAAGCGCTGCAGAGTATGAGCGCATGAGGATGTCATATGTGTATGATTCATCCATCTGGCAACATCTGCAAGTATAGAAGGGCTGCTTAATACGCATCGTTCATGCACCAGCAATCTTCTCCCTTGCAACTAGATAGCAAATGCTGAGCCTAACACAATTTTGTTCCTGCAAAAACCATGTAAAAATACTCCTCTGTCTGCTCATCCTACTGACACAGGCACACTCGCTATTCGCTATCGGCTCTGCAGCACAAAACTCCTGAGCATGATCCAAAACCAATAAACTGGCTCACCACCTGACGCGTGCAAAATTCAGAGGGAGCAAGTGGGAGAAGAAGCACACCCGCACGCCACGTCACCTGCTGCCTGGCACAAACGGCTTTGCATCAAGGTGCTCCTCCATATGGAATGAGCTGCCTGCATCACCCCCATGGCTTGACTGCTGCTGGCCCACGCCTTGCCAGCCAACTCGTGCGCCCAAGCCCTTGGCTGCAGCAGCAGCAGCGGCGGCGGCCGTCGCTGCTGCAGGCATGTTCCCCGAGGCGTGGCCACTGGGGCTGTGGTGCTGTGCAGCGCCAGGGGAGTGTGGGGGAAGCGGCGGTGCCCCAGGCTTGCTGCACTTGCGCAAATGGCTCGGTGAATTGTGAGCTGGGTGTGCACCCCCCCCACATTGTTCCACACACCGCCTGCCACTCCAGGGCCTGGGGCTGCTGTTGCGCTGCAGAAGTGTATGCACAGGGCAGAAGAAAGGGGACAGAGGAGGATGAGAAAGAAGGGGCTGGCACAGGCGGCGACATGGCAAGGAGGGGATGTGGGATGCTTAGCCTGTGGTAGGCAGAGCCACCGGTGCTGAAGTGTCAAGGGGCAGCACAATGCCTGCGCAGCGCCTGTACTGACGTGTCAAGGGGGGCAGCGCAGTGCTTGCACAGCATCAGTGCTAGAGTGTTAAGGGGGGCAGCACGGTGCCTGCACAGCATCAGTGCTTACGTAATACTTGTGCTAGAGTGTTAAGGGGGGCAGCAGGCTGCTTGCACAGCACAACTGCTTGCTTCATGCTTGCACAGCGCATACACTGAAGTGTTAAGGGGGGCAGAACAATGCGCACACAGCGCCTGTACAGGAAGGTCAAGGGGGGCAGCACAGTGCTTGCTAGACTTCTTCTCAGCAAGGCATTGAGTCCTCAGTGAGTCCCACTAAGGTGTAGTGCATGATGAAGCAAATATGGGCTGGGCTTAAGTGGGCTGGGCTGGGCTGGGCTGGGCTTAAGTGGGCTGGATGACGATTGAAGCTGCGTCCTGGTGAACAGTGAGGACAAGGCCACCCACAATTGATGCATGATGCGGACTTCATTTGGAAGCGCTTCGATGGTCACTTAACCTGTCACTGATGGTCAGTTGACTTGCCTTATGAACACAATGGGGGCCCATGTCACACCATGTGCTCAACATCGCATACTTGCAAAGTAGGCGTGAGAATGCTCAATGCCACCTTGGTCTTCTGTTCCAATCCCAGCGCGTTGCGCTGGCAGACAGGCGACCGTTTCTTCCGGAAAGCAGAAACACTTTGCAGTACGCTCTTTTCCATGCACAAGCAAGCTGACTAGTATGGGCATTGCCAGAGTTGTGTGTGTGTGTGTGTGTGTGTGTGTGTGTGTGTGTGTGTGTGTGCAAGCTGTGATAGGGAGAACCAAACACAAAGCCAGCAACCATCACTGGTGATAATGAAAGCCAAGCAAGCTTTCCTCACACAGCTCTGCCGCGTTTTCTGGGGTATTTGTATCCTGCATTGACGTACTTCACATTGTCCGCACCTGGCTTTGCCCATGGTTCCCAGCAGGTGTCTGCGGCATATGGGATGAATGAGCATGAGAATCGCCCAGCGACTTCCTGCGGTCTGCGCTGGCAGCGGTGCCCTCGCTTTGGTGAGCAACATCTAGGGATGACCGGCGAGAGCCTGCACTGTCTACTGATCTGCGCACGCGAGGGTGGCAGGGGCAGTGGGCAGCGGGAGTCAGCTGCAGAAGACGGCAAGAAAAAAGCATCAGCAGTGGTGTTGCAGGAGTGCACACATTACAGGGAAGCTGCAGGAAGCAGCAGCAGGAGGGGAGTAGACTGACAGAGCAAAGGCCCAGCAAGGACAACAGGGGAGGGAAACCTGCTGAAGCTAATTCGCTACCAGGTGCCCTGGAGCAAAGAGCGAGCAGGCACCTACAAACAATTACATATGAACAACAGAGGCTCCTTATTGCTGTGAGCCTCATGGGCGACATATGTGCTACCACACCACCACCACAGCCACCAGCAAACAATGCAATGCCAGGGCGCAGGAGCAGACCACACACCTGCGGCGGAGGTTGCCTTGATCAAAGGACCGCCTCTGGTGCACATGGTGGGGGTTGCGTGTGTCCACTGCAAAGTGGGAGGCAAACTCTGCAGGGTCAAAGCGCCGCGGGGGGGCGTGCCACCCATACTTGAAGAAGCCGGGCTCAAAGGTGATCTTGTCTTTGGCGCCCTCCAGGAACTCAGAGCTAGAGGATACCACAAGGCTGTCCTTGCTTGTGCGCGCCTGTGTGTGTGTGTGTGTGTGTGTGTGTGTGTGTGTGTGTGTGTGTGTGTGCGTGTGCGTGTGTGCACGCGTGTGTGCGCATGTGTGCGTGCGTGTTCGTGCGTGTGTGCATGCGTGTGTGCGTGCGTGCTCATAAGATGCATGCTTGTGCAAGTGTGCAAAACAATGTGCAACCTATGGAAGGGTTGAGAGAGAGGTAAGGAAAGAGGATTGTATGCACCTTCTTAAAGCTTTTGCATGGGCATTCAAATCCCGCACAATTTTGTAGATGATGGGTTGCCCCTCTTGTACTCACATAAGTGTGTGCGTGTGTAACTTGGCTACATGGACTCATGCTTGTACAAGTAGGGAGTTGGATAAAGAGGGTCAAGAGGCATTTGTTGAAAGGGGCTCGGAGGGGCCTCTTTGGCCCTCTTTGGAGCCTCTTCATAAAATTGCTCAACTCTCTTAATCCAATTCTATGAATGAGAAAAAAACGTAAAATCCCAGTCCCCTTGTGGTTGATAAAGTTGACATTTATATACATATTTTTTTCTTTGTCACCACATGCAGCATGCAAAAATGTTAGGTATCCCGTAAAATCCCAGTCCCATTGTGGCCGGTGAAGTTGACATATTCATAATATATATATATATATATTTTGTCACCATATGCAGCATGCAAAAATGTTAGGGTATGAGGGCATGACTCGACAGACTACGGGGACAAGCAAAACTTTCCTCAGGCAAATGAGACACACTTCCTGAGCGATACAATCTTCCTTAGCGAGGCCATGCCCACACGTTACTGCCTTGGGAGAGCATGCACCCAACTGCAAGCCCTAGGACACATCCTGTTCATCCTATGATTACCCACCTCAAAAAGGGGGATCACACCCGTTCCGTCTCGTGCAGCCAATACGCGCATCTGCTGCACATCATACACGCATGTCACAAACCTGCAAACACACACACACACACAATTGCTGCACATCAGGCACGTACGTCACAAATACAGCTGCAGCCAGCACACGCACTCGCTGCAAATCGTGCACACATGTGCAGCCAGCACACACACATCTGCACACACGTGCAGCCAGCGTTTGCATTTGCTGCACACCATAAATGCGCGCCACAAACATGCAGCACAAGCACATGCACGTTTTTGAGTGCATGGCTGGCATGCACATCACGGGCGTGAATCCAGCTTGCCTTGGCCAGTCAATCGGGTGAGCATGGCCTAAAGCCTAAATGTTTGAATGGTGCAACACCTTTTGCTTCAGCTAAGCTGCCCTTGTAGGCAGGTACAGCTATGTAACCCTATCCTATCCTATCCGATTGGTCCAACAAGCCCGGGCATGAACTCTGCATGCCTGCACGTTCAGTGCTTACAAACAAACAATTCATGCATGATGAGGGGATTGGCCGAGTCTAAGCGCATCACTGCCACTGCCACCTATACTGACAAGCAAGCAGCAGGAGAAGCAGCAAGAGGGACAGGAACAGGATCAGCAGCAGAAGAAGAACAGGTCAGAGGCAAAGTCGCCAGTTGCCTTCCCTGCATTGCTGTGTTCACATGCTACCGCCCTTACTGCTCCTTGCAACGCCTGGTGGATGCAAATATTTTCATTTCCTCGCACAACACCTAAATCAGCAATACAGCATTTTCCTCGCACAGCACCTAAGTCAGCAATACAGAAATTTCCTCGCACAACACCTAAATCAGCAACACAGATCCTCGGAAAGGTGCAATTTGGGTGAGCATAAGCATGAAAAATTTAAGCAACATGTGCACAAGACCTCATCGAGATCCAAGGCTTTGTTGGCATCAGTAACCCCTGAATGAGAGGAGCTCCAGCAGTATGGATATGCAGCTTACAAACGCCTCACATACGAAAGTGACCTGGAGACGCAGGATTGGAACACCCTTCGCATCAAGAAAAAGTTTCATTTTAAAGGATGCACATTAATAGGCCATTTTGAGTATCAGGACTTGAGTGACAAAGAAAGAGTCTAAATTGCACAGAGTGACAGCCCCACCCCTCAACACATATCTCGTTCTGCACCTGCCGCGTAGCAGGCTCAGGGCGGAGGGGCCCTTTTGGAAGTACAGCCACAACACCATCTCTGCCGCATTCGGCTTTGCGTCGGGGTCAGGCGGAGGAGCGCCATCTGTTTTATGGGCGGCAGTAGTGGCGGCGGTTTGGGCGGCCGTCACTGTGGTTTCGCTACCCCAGTTTGGCTTGTAGGTGACAGACAGGTCCTCAAGGTTAGTGAGAGTCCCCTGCACAGGATCGAGACAGGTTTTGCACACACATACAGTCCTGCATAGGAAGCAGTAGGTGAGGCACAAGGTCCGCACTGCCCTCTGAGGTCCATCGAGGTCCATACTGTCCTGACCAAGGTTGCAGGCAAGCCAGGCAGCAGGCAACAACGTGCCTGGGATTTCCTGGGGTCTTCCTGTACATGCAGGCCTTTGCACAAGCTAGCATGCCGAAAGGTTACCACGAAAAAACAAAAAAGAAATCGGAGCCACTGGATGTAAAGCCACACCTGAAAAGCAGCCAGGCCTTTCCCTGTGTTGGCAGTCGCAACATCGCCCATCGTCACCACACCTGTCCCAAGCAGCCGAGGAAATTCTGGTTTGAAAAGTGTATCGAATGATCCAGCCAGCTTGATCGTTCTATGGTCAGGAGGGAGCCTAGGCATAGCAAGAAGGGCACTAAACCAGGCTTGATAGCCCAATACCCCCCTGGCAGCTGGCTGTGCCACTGAAAAGTCTTTGATGCACACAAATATCCACACAGGCATGGGTATGATTCAAACAATGTGGTTTGGGCAAGGACATTGATCATTGCATTCTGTGGATCCTAAACGGATCACTCTCCCAAAACTGTCCAGGATCACCCAGGTTCAAGAAACAACGCTTGTTCACCATACAAAGGAGTCAGCAACCTTTGACAACCATCAGACAATGCCCCAAATACGATGTATGCCCATATGCTCAATAATTGCCACGTGGGACTTTCCAAACGCTTGACTCAAAGAATGGCCTAGCTTGAGGAGCAACGGAAATAATTTCTCATTGGAGCTAAATAAGAGGAAAAGGAAGTTGATAAAGGTAACAAACTTGCCCGGCTTTGGGCCACCAGTATAGCAAAAAGCATCAACAGAAAGCTAATTAGAAGGGTACATTTCATTTGCTTAGCTGCCTTTGTTTGGTCAACCCTGTTGCGAAAAAGCCTGTGCATACGCATGTTTCAATAGTTTACCTATTATGTGCCAAAACCTTGCAGATATCTCGTTCCCAACACCCTCGTGTTCTCCACCCACCAGCTCCTGAGCAGCTCAAGGTGGTGTATCGGGCATCGGGGTGTGCAGCCACTTGAAATTCCAATTCCTCCTGCAGCACCTGGGCCTGTGTAAGTGTGTGTGTGTGTGTTTGTGTGTGTGTGCGCGTGTGTGTGTGCGCGTGTGCGTGTGTGTGTGTTTGTGGGTGGGTGCGTGTGTGTGTGTGTGTGTGTGTGTGTGTGTGTGTGTGTGTGTGTGTGTGTGTGTGCGCGCGCGCGCGCGCGTGCAAACAGGGCAAGCGAGCAAATAGTTTAAGATTTCTTTGCGTATTTTGGAGTGCCATCCATGCTTGCACATCCGTGTGCACCCGTGTGCACAAGTTTCAAATGCGGGTCCTTATGTAACTGAAGAAGAAGCGCGAGTTTCTGACACAGACACTTTATGTGCTGCTTTCAGGAAGGAGGCTAACAGCTTTGGCCTCCTGAGGATAAGCAGGGCTACAGACTGCCTGCATCCTCCTGCAAACTTTTATTGCTCTTGCTGCTACTAAGAGAAGGAAACCCTCCTGCACCGTCTCGGAAGAAATTTGTCTTCTGCATGGATACAACCTGCCTGCGTCTGCATGGGTGACAACTGCTGCGCTGCAACAAACAAACCTTGTCGTCCCGGTTCGCCACGCTGTGGGTGGCATCAGTGTCATGCCAATCCAGGCTTTTCGGTACACATATCACCGCGAAGGCGGCCCGGCTCGAGACGGACGAAACCATGTCGAAGAAGATTTGTTAATATCTCCGTAACCTACCCGAATCCAAAAGTTTTTTTATTGATGGTTGATTGAGTGCTACTTCTACTTGAACGGTTTAAGCTCCTCCGGCATCATCATTGATATCGTGCTTTCGGTCATTGTCTCATAGACCCCAACAGAATCAACCTCAACAATGCTTACAAGTCATTCATAAAAAACCATTTGTTTTAATCCACCATAACCATGGAGGCAGTCCTGTTCATGTTTACCGCAAAGTTTACCCCTGCTGCCAAACAAATGATGAGGAACACATGTCATGGATTGATGGAGTTTTCAAGATTAAGGTTTTCTGTAAATCTGGCACCTGATTTCTTTGCAGCTACTTGCCCCAGGTATGTGCGCCAGTCAGATGTTTGTGCCACTCCTCATTACCCTGAGAAGCACAAACAGCACATTCAAGAGGGAGATTGTCCTTGAGATAATTTCATATGAACAATTCACAGACCAATATTTGTGTCTACAGAGTGAAATCTCATGCTGGCATTGCTGTGTAATGAATGTGCAGATGCCGTTGCAAGATTTCAGGCAAATGAAGCCAACAATGGCATGGCGGATACTGGGATCCCTGTCGCAGGCCCTGGCGAGAATCCACTGTCACGAATTTCCTGTAGCCAATGAAGGAAGAAGAGCATGCTATCGACATCTGTATCGATACGGACACATCCACATGTGTACAGCTCCTGCACCCGCTCTCAAACTCATCTTCTTAATTTTGCCTCAAATCCACATGCCCTCAAATCCCACATGCATACAAATCACAGACTTAAATACACCAATCCCCAAACAGGATACTACCATCACTATCAGAGCTTGTTACCACACCTAGGTAACATTACATAGGGGGACCTAACCTTCACCCAGGTAGTTTGGCTGCTCGGTGTTATGAAAAAAATCCATAAAATCGTTAAAACGATAAGTCGCAGTACCTTGGTTTTGGAAAAAACAAGACATTTCAGAACGAGCTTGAGAAGAATACCACACCTAGGTAAGAAGGTCATGCCTTCAGAAATATGCTCTGTACATCCTCACCTGTGAAGCGCACCATCTTACGATATCGCAAGAGCACCCTCTGTAACCAAAAACATTCGGTCGGCTTCAAAAGATTCGCTTTGATGCCCTCTCCCAGGGTGTCGTCAATTAAACAGTGCGCTTCGCATACTCTTAGGCTGTCAAATCCATATCATCTCTAACACGAAAATTGAACGCCATAATGCTGCTGCAAGAATGATTTCAAAAGCTCTTAGCAAAAGCCCTTGGGGAGCAGGCTTAATTAACATGGAAGTGATGATCGGCCGGTGCAGCACAACCTCCAAATTCCTGCAATGCGTCAAATAGAACTATACCAGAGGGGGCTATCTGAGGTCCAAAACTGCCTGCATTTTGCATGCTCCCCCGCATATGTGGTCCTTAACTAGCCCCTTTCAAGCCTGTATTCCATTGGTAGCACTAGAGTTTAAGAGCTGCCAGTTGGGGCACACCTGCCAGATTAGCCGCGGCGTGAACCTTAGTTTTCGCCACCAAAAGTCCATATCTGACCACTCACTGCACCAAATTGGGTGCTTTCAAAGTCAAACATCACAATAAGTTATAGTGATGCAGGGTACAGAACAGAGGACGTGGTGTTTGCATGGATGAGAGAGGTAACAATCATGTTGACACTTGCCTGTATACAGAGAATGCTTTTACTCACATACAGCAGTGCTTCCCCTGTGTGAAGAACAAACATTATTCTACCTTGGCTGCGCGGTGCTCTGGTTCCAAGGCAAGAGAAAAAGAGTTAAAATACACTGTTTCGAGGACAAGTCCTTGTTTCTAGCTGTGCTTGCAGCTGGGGTGTTGAAACGACTATGAAAGGGGAGAGCCTGCATGTTTTTACAATCTGCTTTTCAAGGTGTTTTAATTAACAACTTACAGTCTAAGCCAGGCAAGTGCTGGTTCAAAGCTTTTCTAGCAGCAGGGCCCGCAGCAAGAGGGTGATGAATCAGACCATGTTTGATGTTCCTGACCCTTTCATTGTGCATGTGCTGCTCCTCCTTACGTCAATTTTATTTATACTTATTTGCCCCCCTCGTTCTTGCTCAGTGTGACAGACCGTGCTTCTTCCTTAAGTTACCACACAAACACGCATATGTTACTCTCCTCCCTTTTTTTTGTTGCAGTCGGTTGGTCCTGGCAAACTCCTGATGATTATTCGCCGTTGCTTTGTCATGACAAACACCAGTGGACATTTTTCCCCTTGTTCTTGGCAAGGGTCTTTTTTGCACACTTACATGCATGGGCTACACAAACACTCCTGAACAATTTATAATACAGTCTTTCACATGAGCAGCCTAGCAGTCGCACTTCTTGACTGATGGCTTTATTTGTAAAACCTTGTAAACCTTGTAGGGTCTTTGTAGAAAAATAAATATCATTGCAAAAAACATGGAGCGAAAGGACCCAGTGGTTGGTGCTATGTGGCGATTTCAGCAATCTCCCCAAAATAGGGTTTACGTGCCCCATGTGAGCTTTAGCCCAGTCTATCTAAGCATACAAGACGGCTTACACAAATCTGAGCATATGCTCTGTTAGCTTTGATCGCCAGCTACACTTTAGAGCAACAATTGTCCCGAACAGATGAATTGGCTTTTAATGGGCGCACATAAAATGCAAAAAAGGAGCATATCTGGGCACATGATCAGATAACCCCCTCTGGAGCTATACCCCCCTATCTGTTTCCACGTAATTCCCCTAAGAGATTTAGACTCACAACAAGCCGTCCTGATGCTGTACTGATCACCCCCTACCATGCCAAACCCAATTCTTCTTCTTCTTCTTCTTCTTCTCCTTCTTTTTCCTTTTCTTCTTCCTCCTGCTCACACCATGTGTTACGCAGCAGGCATAGCACTTCATAGAGGACCAGCGCAGCTACCTGCGTTAGACAGCCCCCAAATGAGTGCACACCAGGGGCACGTACAATGAATTGGAAATAAAAAACTGTGAAGATACAAGGCCTGGGCAACAGTTGGAGGCGGCACAGCGGCAGCATGCAGACCTTTGCAAAAGTATCAGTTGGAAAGCTGTGATATTACATACCATGCTCTTTGGTGCTGGTGGGGCTTGTTATAATGGACGTACCACTAACCAAGCTAGCAAGCTTGCACGTGAACTCCATGTACATTCTGTAAAGTACGCCTGCAGACTGGTGACCACTAGGTGCTCTATTGAAATTTCATGGGGTGGGGATATGTGTATGGGGAGATTGCTGGTGCCAGTGCTGTTGGGTCTTCCTTTGTGCACGCTGCTGCATGCCAAACACTGCTTCAAATTTTAGTGAACATGGAGCTTTGTATGGGCAAATTTGAAATTAATGCTTATGAGATGTGTATATAGTGATGCAACCTTACCTCTTACCTCATGTAGTCCAGAAAGGTGTGGGGCCATACACAGTTCAGCATTTTGGAAGCTAAATATGGCTGATAATTGCTGCCAGTCGTGGGGCTAGACGAGGTGTATCTTGGTGCTATGGGGCTGAACATACTGAGTTTGGGGTATGCGCACATGTATGTTTGTTGGAGCTACAAGGGTTACAACGCACATGTATGGTTGTTGGAGCTACACATACGTCTGTCATTCCTCCGGTTGCTGAACACGGTACTTCTCCGGTCTGTGATATCTGTGATTCTGATGACATACAAGATGAAAAACATGTGCTGTTCAGATGTTCCAATCCCCAGGTCTGCTCTCTCCGTCAAAAATATGCCTCACTTTTTGAGCACGACTTCTCTTTTCTACACCTCCACGTCTCCCACAGAATGCCCTGTCTAGGCACCATTCACCATGTGAATTCCCAGGATATCAATATTTTTCTAAACCAGGATAACAACAAACTTCCTTTCTTTCTTCATGACCTCATGTGTATTTATGAGCAGGCTAGCAGTCAAACGTCTTGACCGAGGCCCTTTTTCCCTTGTAACCCTTGTAACCCTTCATTGCTATTCTGGCAAGCATGGAGCTGTACATGAATGTTGCATGGTTACTTAAAACAGTTTGAGCAACTTTTATGCTTCCTATATATCTGTTTTTTTGGAGCAACGCAAAAAACAGTTTTAGACTACAAGCTTTTCTTTTTAGTTTCAAGCTTAGATCTGGTTTGGTTGCATCTCTTTTGATGCTCCAGCTAGGCTACCCTCGTAGGCAGGTACAGCTATGTAACCCTTTCCTTTCCTTACCTCTCTTAAGAAAAAGAAAAACTACGTAGGCAGAGAAACTCTCCCTACATCAATTAAGGAAAAGGAGACACATTGGCTCAGAAGAGCCGTGAGTCTCCTCCACCACAAGTTTAGAGGCGGAAAAGGCTAATGTGGATCTGGAGGGTTACAAGGGGGTTACAAGGGAAAAAAGGCATCAGTCAAGACGTTTGACTGCTAGCCTGTTCATAAATACACATGAGGTCATGAAGAAAAAAAGGAAGTTTGTTGTTATCTTGGTTCAGAAAAATATTGATATCCTGGGAATTCACATGGTGAATGGTGCCTAGACAGGGCATCCTGTGGGAGACGTGGAGGTGTAGGAAAGAGGAGTTGTGCTCAAAAAGTGAGGCATACTTTTGACGGAGAGAGCAGACCTGGGAATTGGAATATCTGAACAACACATGTTTTTCATCTTGTATGTCATCAGAATCACAGATATCACAGACCGGAGAAGTACTATTGGACCAAGTAGCCCGTTCAATTCGGAGAGCGTGTACCCGCAGCCTGAATCTGGCAGTGTTGCGGAGGACATGATGGGGAAGATCCAAGTACATGTATTTAGGCATTGTATAAGGTGGGTGAATGGCATGTAGATTTCTGACAGGGAGAGCGCACCATTGATGGTAAGTCAGCCGCTTACTGTTGCTTACTCTTGGATCAGGGGCTGTGAATTGGTTCCAATAGCCCAGGTGTCTAGATCTCAGGTCCACCACAAATTGACTGAGGTTCACAGGGTCACAAGCCATAATTTGACGTTTCATCAGATCCGAGTGAGCCAAACCATCCAGCGCAGATAAGAGGTGGGACGTCCAACAAGAATCAGTCATGGAGCTAAGGCTGATGTCAGCATGGAGAACCTTTTATAGAAGGAGACTGTTGCAGTGGATCTGGAGGGTCACTAGGAGCACTAGGCTCTAGAACCTGGCTATGAGAGATACTCTTGTTCTCAATAGCGCTCTCAATTACCTCTCTTCCCTCTTATGATTCATAAGTTATGAAATGCATATTTATAGCCTCTTCCTCTTGGTCTGTGTGGTGGGGCCCTGCCTTTCAGGTGACCTTTCCTTAATGCACGCAGCCAGACTGGCAAGCGTAGTCTTTTCTTTTCTTTTTCCTTTACAGCAACACGCTGTTCATCACATGTTCTGAGCATTGACCTGATCCAACAACTTTGAAACCTTTGAGGATCTCCAACTTCGTGCTATTTCATCAAATACGAGACCACAAGAAAAGAAAAAGAATAACTACGTAGGGAGAGGAAACTCTCACTACATCAAATAAGGAAAAGGAGACACAACAAACTTAACTTGTGATTTTTTTCTCAAGTTTTGAGTTTCATACTTTTTTTGCCGGGTTTGGTCACAGGCCTCAGTGTTTCTGCTTAGCTGCCCTTGTGAGGGGATAAAGCGATGTGATCTTAAAAGAAAGAAAGAAAGACCTACGCTTGCCGTTCTGCCGCGTGCATTAAGGAAAGAGCCTCCCAATGACTCCCACCGAATCTTACTTAACCTTCATGCATGCTGGGAGTTGCCCAGCGTTGACTTTTACATTTATGCACCCCCAAGTTCAGCTGACTTAGAACGAACTTGAAGTTAGCTCTCTGAGGCCAAAACATGCCTATTCGTTCTCAGGTCCTCTTCATTCAATGAAGGAGGTCCCATTAAAGCCCCTCCTCTTTCTTGGCTCCTGACTTGTCTTCCAATGACCACAATAAACCGTTTGATATATTTCCTTTCTTGAACGAAAGCAACAACAACTGTATCTTATTTATACATGAGCTCCTCCCTTTTTATGAACAACCAATTCAGCCTGAGACTAGCAGCCATCTTTCACTCGAGGCCGTTTACTCCTGGGACCCTACATAAGTTGCTGCCATGGGCAAGTATCGCCATGTAACCTGTCCTTTTTCTTTACTTCCCTAGAGATCACCCTCCAGAGCAGGGTAAGCTGTCCTGGAAGGGAACAAAAACACTATGAGCTCGCATCATGCACAACTTTTTTTGAAACAAATCAGCAGCACATAATTCTTCATAGCTCTGGGTCCTATGTGACAGGAGCCGGTCAATATAGCCTGAACAGCCAATTAAGTTCATAAAACCTGCATTAGTGTGCAGTTGCTCTCAGCTTGGCTTTGCCACAGGTGAGGATGGATGGGTTGCCCATATGCACAGGTCGCCATTCGCATCCCCACTAACAAGAACCTGGTTGCTTCCAGCAGCAATGCACCTCAGCCCACTTTCGTGGGCAGCTAATGGGCCCCCAGGCGCTGGCTGTAATTGCAGCACCTCATGCCTGGCGTCTCCCTCAGCACTAGTTCCGTTCTTTGAGCTGCTTGTGGCTTCATTCCCCGACCCTTGACTCACTTTCCCCCCCGCTGCGACTCCACCTAAACTGGGGGCTCCAGTCCTCGAGGTACTTGCCTTGTGAGTACTACCTGTGCCAACTCCTGTTCCGCCGTTGTTGCTAGCTCCTTCAGCGCTACTTGGCTGCAATGCTGCTGAGGATGTTGATGGAACCTGGTTTGCTGCAGCAGAAAGGCCATTGCCTGAAGGGGAGCCACCAGCTGAAGGGGTAGCTTCCCTGCTTGCCATGAGTGAGCCCCCCAGGTCGCAGTCCTGGCTGTCGAGGTCCTCTGACTCTGTAGGCAATGTTAGATGGACAACAAACACGAGCATTTGATGTTTTAAAAAGGAAAGGAAGAAAGGCAGAGTAGGCACCAGGGACGCAGAAAGGAAAAGAAGGAAGGAAAGGTGCAGGCTTTCAACAACTTCAAGCTGAAGCAGGAGATCATGAGATGGCAACAGGCCAAAGTTTACAGGAGCTCAATTTTATCTCAAAGCTGAGGGTAAACCCCCAGCTTTGAGATGAAAGCGTGCTTGGGCAACAAAGCACAGGCCAGCAGTCAGCCACTTTGACTGGAGGCTTTTCGCATCTGTGACCTCTGCAACCTCAAAAGCAACAAAGTATTTCCCCAAACGTGCCTGCTCAGTCTGGCAAAAAATTTTCCACGTCGTCATCGCCGCCTTCTCCTCCTCTTTTGACAGCACCAAGATTGATTACAAATCTCCTTGCCAAGAGCCTTTACAATAACGCAATGTTCTGGTTGACTGTATATGACCTACTGCCACAAGAGATCGACAGTTTGGTTGACTGTATATGCGTCATATAATATGACCTACTGCCACAAGGGATCGACAGTTCTGGTTGACTGTATATGCGTCAAATAATATGACCTACTGCCACAAGGGATCGACAGTGTTAATGCCTGTGAGCTCCCTGTTCTGATCATAACAAAGCAATAGCCTGATTGCACTCAACAGAGCAATAGAACAGCATGCAACACCAGGTTGGCCACTAGCACGAGACCTATCCTGTACAAACTAAGGGTTTCTCCACCTTATTCAAACCCTTCTGTTATCTCCTTGTTTCACACCATATCCTCACATAATGCGAGTGAGAGCCAGCGCTTCACCTTCCAACCTGGAGTGCAGTGGAGGAGATCCCACAAGGATTTTTAAAAACGTCAATTTCTTCTTAGTTTGGCCTGAGTTGCAATCCTGAGAGACCACCTGAGGGAGGACACCCCACAAGGACTTTCCAAAGCCGTCTGATTTCTTCAAATTTGGCCTCAGTTGCAACTCTGAGAGACGGTGGGGGAATTGGTGGAGGCTGCTGGTTGGTGTGGGGAACTGAGGGAGGCTGCTCCGCTCCAGCCTACGTATCTCACCTGAGCCACTGGGCAAAGTGGAGGTCACCTCTCCAGTTGTGGCATCGATGCTGGTGCTAGGGGATACAGGAGAGGGAGGGGCTGCAGGCTGGCTGTCAGCAAAGAATGCAGGGTGTGAGGTGAGGGGCTTCCAGCGGCGGATGAGCTGCATGCATGTGAGCCAGAGAGAGAAACCACATGAAGGGTGCTAAGGCAGCTCGCATGTGAGGGTTTACTTCACTGCAAGGTCAGGATTGGCTTCAGGGTCTGAAGGCATAGAAGAAAGACCAACATCTGCAAGCATGATCTTCCCTGCCATTACTAAACCCAGGCAATGGACAATATGCTCAAAGCACACACCTTGTCATCTCCGCCAGTGTAGAGTATATCATCAGGTCCAAAGGCGATGGCATGGATCTTTTTGTTATCATGCGCGGCTTTCACCTGCGGTCAAGCAGCAACTCTCGCTCTTTTCATTCATCTCAGATGAGGCTAAACGAGTTCTCATCCTGGCATGCTCTGTCCTTAATGCAAATCCAGTTTCTCCAAATAAAGGAAGACATGCGGCGGCGTCCTGGTGCAGAAGAACTCAATCATTTGTCCCTTATATGCAAGGGGAGGCGTTGCAAGCAACGCGGAAGATTGGCGAAGCCCACGCGTGCGTGTGTGCATGCTTGTTAGAGCGAACATGCATGCATTTATGGGTTTGTGTGTGTGCGTGTGTGTGTGTGTGTGTGTGCGCGCGCGTGCGCGTGTGTATGTGCGTGTGTGTGTGTGCACGCGCGCAGGACCTGGCATGGACCATGTAACTGACACCCAGGGTAGCAATGGCAGGAGGATGAGGGCAGGAGCAGGAGGGATTTTGGGGGAAGGAGGCATTGTGATGCTGGGACTGGCTCAAGACACGCTGGCATGGGCCTGCAAGGCACCTTCACCTTTCAATTTGACCACGCCAAACTGCCAACTTTGCTGATTGCAAATTTTAGGCTACTTCTATTGTTCTTTAAAATTCATAAACCACGCATCGACCCGTTCATGAGGAACCTAGGCCTCTACAGGCCTTACTTGGCGTCCCTTGAGATGCTTTCCCAGCTTTCCCCTTCAATTTTCTTCCTCGCATTTCATCCATACGGCAACATTTGAGGGTGTAGGATAACCACTCATCTGCAAGTATTTGGCAAGTTAAGGAATTTGCTTGACTCACAGGGATCATACAAATGCGTCTACCCACTCCAGACATATCATCTGCTCATCACAATAACGCCAAAATGTAAGGTGGGTTCACCTACGCGCAATGGGAGCACGTATGTCTCATCTGCGACACACACACACACAATGTGTTTCAATAAGAGTGAGCACGTGCCTCACCTGTGCAACACACACACACACTCTCTGTTTCAATAGGAATTGAGTGTGTGCCATACCTGTGCAACACACACAAGGTCATGCGTGCGCCATACGTGGATGCACCCGTCCAGGCTGACAGAGTAGAGGTGGGGCCCATGAATGGCAAGGCCAGTGATGCGACTGCTGTGTGCCCCGGTAACTTCCTTGCCCTGCAGTATTTGAGTGTTGGTGTGCATCAGTACCCGGCATGCATGAGAATATGCGTGTGTGTATGTGTGTGTAGGCGTGCGCGCACGTGCCTGGGGCTATGCACCCTTCACAATCACATCTCAACAATTTCTTCTTAGATTAGGCTTAAAATTCAAAGGGAGAAAAGAGGAATGCTCACTCCAGGTACTCACCAGAAGACAAGCGCAGCTTTGTTTGCAATGCATAACCAGCAAAAGACATGCGCTCCATGATTTTAAAACTACTGCCTAACGTCAACAAGAATATGTTTTTTGGCTTACCCAGTATCCCAATAACAGGAACACACTTCCAATAACGCACCAGAGTCAATGCCCCGCTCTTGCTGTTCAAGGACCATGATCGCAAGCAGCCATCTGCGCAGCCTGCATATACTTTGTTGTGCCCAGCTGCAATGGTCAAGATGTCTCCTGCAGTTACGCATTGGTGCACATGCATTGTGGCTTACAGAGTGGCCAGGCATATCTCAGGCTCGAAACCGAGGACTTGAAGATGACCTGATCATACACATTTGATGAAAGGGAAAGGTGCCATACTCCTCAAAATGAATGTGCTTGTGCTTGTGAATATTCCATGTTCCATCCTTTGAAAGTATGTTTGCCACTTGACGAGAATGGCACTCCAGCAAGTCTCGATGAAGCACTCCAGCACATCTTGTTGAAGCAGCAGTCAGCATAGTTGCAGCGAGCATGCAGACCTGCACCCACATCCTGCTTAAAAGACGCAACCATCTGCTTTCTGCATTCATTCCCTCCAAACATCATACAGCAATGGATTCAACCTTTATCAGGCACATGAAGCATACCTTTGAAGGCCTGCTCGATGTTGCTGACCTCCTTTGGCAGAGGAAACGACGTGTCGTGCTGGCGCAGGCAATTGCAGCCGCAGCTGCAACCAGATCGTACCACATTCAATAACATTCAGCAGGAAGGGAGGTGAACAGCAAGCGCACAGCATGTCATGGCCCCAAGCAGGGAGCCAGAATGCTGGCGCAGGCACTTGCAGCCGCAGCTGCAACCATAATGCACTGCGTTCAAGTACGGTTGGCGTAGCTCATTGCACACTCAGAGGTTTGGAATGACGTGTTGTGCATTAAATTCCTGAGACTCTGAGGATTTGAAAACACCCCTCACTTGTTATGGTTGGCCGTGGGAAAGGGTTCTGTTCAAGTACATTCAGGTAGGAGGGCATGCGCAGCGCAAATGCATCTCATGAGAAGCAGGGAGCCATAATCTCATGAGAAGCAGGGAGCCAGGATGCTGGTGTTGTGTTACAAGATATGTATTGCAGCACAAGCAAAGTCATATTCAGCCTTTGACAGAGTGGATGCAAACTGACACGCACGCAGTTTAAATTGCAAGCCCAGCAGTCACACGCAGATAGAAGCCCTTGGCAGCCCCCTCACCCCCTACATGGTATGGTCAGACCTTAACGTAACATTCATGATACACAGGCAACCCTTCTCAAATGCACGCCCCACCTCAGCTGCACCTCTCCGCACCTTTGGAAAAAAGGAAGGGAAAACAACACAGGCAGCACGACCACTCCCAACATCCTAACAGGAGTCCGCACCTTATGAGCCACTTGCCCATAATGGCCAAGGAGCGCACCCATCCACTATACTCTGTGGCAACCTGAAATTACATTCAAACACACCGCCACTGAGTGATTTCGAATCTCAAGGCTGCGGTGGGGCGTGAACACAGCTGCCGATGAGTGGTTCTGAAACATGGCACGCAGGCCCATGGCTTGCAAAGCAGGGCTGCAAGAAAGCAGCGCAGGCAGCATGGAAGGGGTCACTCATGAAAAGCAGTGCAGGCAGCATGGAAGAGGCCACTCTTAGAGAGCAATGCAGTCGTCGTGGAAGGGCACGCACAACAGCTTAAACAGGAGCTAATGGCACATGTAAGGGGACAAAAGGGGAGAACAGGCCACACCTTTCTTCCCTGCTTAGCTGATGCAGCAGCAAATGTGGCAGCAAACAAACACAATGCACCTGGTGGGCGCACAGCTGCAAGTCATGGATGCTCCAAACGTACATATTGCAGTTTCACGTGTACATGTTTGCATGCAAGGACACGCGCGAATAATGCATACACACACGCGCGTGCACACACACACACACACATGCACACACACATACACACACGCGCACACACACATACACACGCACGCATGCACGCCCGCGCGCGTGTGCGAGCAGCGCACCATCTGAAAGTTGGCAGGGCATGGATCATCAAGGAGGCACGGCTTGACCTCCCATGCAAACATCTCCTTGGCAGCATTGCCACAAAACAGGACCTCTGCTGTGGGTGAGAAGACGCTGCCTACTGCGGGGCTGGGCTGGCGCACAATGGAAAAGACAGGGGCTCGAGGGGCCTTCAGCCTGACCACCTGCAAGGCATCAAAGCGATGGACTTACATCAAAACAATGGACATGGGTCAGAGCCACGGACATGCAAGGCATCAAGGCAATGGTGCATACAGGGAGGGGCCTGGGGGGCTTTCAGCCTGACCACCTGCAAGACATCAAAGCGATGGACATGCATCAAAGCAATGGGATATGCAAGACACCAAAGCCATGAAGAAGACACGGGCCCGGGAGGCCTTCAACCTGACCACCTGCAAGACATCAAAGCACAGGAGCAAAGACTGAACATTGGAAAACACAGGAGCACACTGCCCTGACCCAACGCTACCTATCCCAAGCGACAAGATAGAGCCCACCCCTGGTGTTTCATCATTGCTCCAAACACTATAGCTGTGCAACGCCATCCGTAGTGCGCCGATCTGGCGCAGCAAAAACCTCGTTTTGAGCCAATGAGACTGTCCTTCCAAGCGCCCAACACTGGCTGCTGCACTTGCCCACTGGCAGGGGAACTTTCACAATCCATCAACTGTCCACACCAACTGTCTATTTCAGCTGCGTGGCCAACACCATCAATCCATCACCTGTTCACATCAACTGTCTATTTCAACTTTTACGCCCAACATCAGCAGCCACGCTTGCCCATGAAGCACGCTGAGCCTCTCAAAGAGCCAATTAAATGTCCCATCGTGTTGAGTGCGACAGGGAATGCCTGCAGACCCTTCACTACCTCAGGGTTTCAATGATCAAGGTTGTGCAGGACAGACGTACCTGTGTGCTCTATGCAGTGCCAGCTAGTTGAAAGCAAGCGAGCACGGGTGCTCCATGCCTCAATGTTACGCACAGCATTGCACATTGACGCCTCCTTCTGGGCTATTACCCCACACGCACACCTGGACTTCCAATTTGGGGTTGCCATAAGCATCAAGGAGAGGAGGCAAGGGGGGTGCATCAGGGTCTTGGATGGTCCCAGGAGGAAGGGGCTGCTTGCAATTCTGTAAGTAACAAAAGCCAAACAAGTGGCAGAGTAGAGTGGAGCCCATAAATGATATGCAGGGGGTGGGGCAGGTGGGGAGGCTTGTCAGGCCCCCCCCCCCAAAAAACTGTCGCAAGAAAGAGTGTGTGTGTGTTTGTGTGTTTGTGTTTTTTTTGTGTGCGTGCGTGCGTGCGTGTGTGTGTGTGTGTGTGTGTGTGTGTGTGTGTGTGTGTGTGTGTGTGTGTGTGTGTGTGTGTGTGTGTGTGTGCACGCGCGTGCAGGCATGCACGAACGCTGGATGCGGCCAACAATATACTGTTGACATTTTTCAGGGGCAGGCATGTTCACAAATCGGCAAAATGCTGCAAACACATACCGTGACACGCCATGTGCACAACGACTTGTCCAGGGAGGAGGAAACCACCAGCTTTTCTGCAGATCGGAAGAGTAATACATTCCTCATTTGAGGACACCTGCACTTGCGTCATGCACTTTTAAGTGCTTGCAGGTGATGATTGCAGCTCACAGGATCATGCACCTTCATTTGCCCTCTATCCCTTCTCACCATCGTATTTGTCCGTTAAACAAAACAGCGCAGTTACGCTTGCTCCGTGCGCAGCCTGCAGCTTGGTGAGCAGCCTCGGCATGGAGGAGGATGGAGGCTTTTTGTCCGCAGGCTGGGCATCAGGAGAGTGCAACACAGAGGCTTGCCCCACAGGTGAGGATGCGCGTAGGAGGTGTATCCGCAATTCTGTGCAGGTATGCTTTTTGCACAGCAGTGAATGATAGTTGTTGACTGGTAATCTATAAAATGGAGCATTCCATCTAGGTAGTGCTCTTGATGGCGTACAGAGTGGACTAGCTAAGTTTCCAGCTAGAAGGTTCACTTTCCCATCCCTCCCACATGCTTGAAGCCCAAATAATCCCGTTTGCATGGCGTTTTTGATTTTTTTTCCTTAGTTTTCAGAGCTTCTGTTTTACACACCAACGACAATCAAACAAGAGTCGAGAGAGGAATGGTTTAGTTTTAAAGTCGAACTCATGTTGATTATAAAATACCGGTAGTTTTAAAGAGAATGCCGGCCATAACACGTCCGCTACCAAACTATCTCACAGGGATACGACAAGGGAATGGGCCAAAGCAGATGAAGTCAGCTGCTGTGGCAACACTTGCAGCAATTGCCCTCCACACAGCTCCACCATGCTCAGTAGTTGCAGCTCCCCTCAGCACAGGTGCTTGTGATGTGAGCAGGTATGTTTAAACCAGGGACCTCTGTTCCCGTAGCAAACACATTTTTTTTGGTTTTGAAGAGCTTATGAACAAATCCGCGTGCGCTCGCGCGCACACACACACGCACACACACACACACACACACACACACACACACACACACACACACACACACACACACACACACACACACACACGCGCACACGCACACACGCACACATGCACACACGCATTCACGCACACACGCACGCACGCACGCACGCACGCACGCACGCACGCACACACACACACACACACACACTCACTCACACACTCACACACTCACACACACACACTCACTCACACACTCACACGCATACATGCAAATGCACGCACATAAAACTCAGGCATCAAACAAATGTATTTTGGGGGAAGTTACCCTTTCACGCTGTTCGTGCGAAGATGTGTAATGTGGCTATGATCTTGATGCACATGCAGCTGTGTTAGCACTGGGAGCTACATGAAGCCCAGCCAGTACTTGCCACCCATGCAGTATGCTCCCATGACTGAGGATGCAGCCGAGCAGTGAGTGGCTGAGCAGTGCCGTGCTGCCTTGAACGCTGGCAGTAATGCACCGCCTTGAGGCTTGATCATCTCAGTATTAGGCGAGCATACCATGCCACAGACCTGCAGGCAAGCATGTCACGCCACAGACCTTCACATGCAGGCAGCTGCTGCGTCAGATTCAGGACATGAATGGCAGTGTTGTGGCATATGAGCCAAAGGAGGGTGCGATACAAGCTACGATTCCGTACTCCTTCGCAGGTTAGTGGGCCCCAACCAATCCTGCATGATGTGCAAGCAGTTGAAGACATAATTGACTAGGCTTGTGACCTCGAATTCAGGTGTGTAACCTGATCAGGAGGGGAACGTTGGAGTCAGTAAAGCAATATGTGAACATGCAAGCCAGATGATGGTGCTTGAAAGGTCAACGATGTAAAAACGTCTGCTACTCAACTTCGAACCCATTTCTTAGCAGCAAATTAATTTGTGGGTGGGTTATGAGTGCAGGTTGCTGCAGAATTGAAAGAGCGATTGAATGTTGCTTCTCTGGGTGTAGGTTGGGCGTTGGAAGTTTTTTCATGGTAGCCTTTCCTGAGGAGACCAAATATCATGTGTGTGGGTTGTTGATCTGAACAGCTTCACCAGCTGTCTGCATTGCTTGCCTTGCTCCCAGTTATCCTTTTCTGGAGGTATGCAACCAGGATATGGAAGCAGGCTTCTGCGGTACGTGCTGCATTGTGAAAGGATGAGGGGACACATAAAAATTGGCTGAGGCTATGGTGATAAACAGGCATATGGGGGTTACACATGGTTCAACGCATCAACTTTCTCTTGGGCTTCAGTTACTGTGGATTATGAGCTGATTTTGTTGTCAGCATGAGGAGCGTCAGTAAGAGTTTTACAGAGGGAAAGGAAGCCGCGTGTACAGCTCTTCCCTGCAACTTGATTCTTGTTTCACAAGGGGGTTTTGTGAAAAGGAAGCGTTTGTGCATGTGCGTGGATTCTTAGTATTCATTCTGAAGCAAATGTCAGAGGGGGTCAGCTGAGGCCTGAAAACAGTTTTTTTTTTGCATGCTCCCTGCCTGGGTTCTCTGAAGCTGGCAACTTTTAAGCTTGGTTTCCTTTGGTAGCCCGTTTTACTTTCTTTAGCACTGCAGTTCAAAAGTTGCCAGCTACGGAGGCTATGCCTAATTAGCCGCGGACTGAACCCTGGTTCTCACCATGAAAACTCCATATCTGACCACCCATTGCACCCAATTGGGTCATTCTTAGTGATTTGGAGTCTTCGTATGAAAATAATATCATTGAAAAAAATGGAGTGAAAAGACATTTTCACTGAGTGGTTGATGTCATGTGGCGATTTCAGCCGATTTCCCAGAAAAAGCACCGAATAATGGTTTACGTGCCACATGTGAGCTTTAGCCCAGTCTATCTAAGCACACAGGGCAACTCACATAAATCTGAGCATATGCTCTGGTAGCTTGTAACGCCAGCTACACTTTAGAGCTACAATTGTCCCAATCAGATGAAGTGGCTGTGGGTGGGCGCATTTTAATGCAAAAAAAGGAGCATGTTGGGCACATGCTTAGCTGACGCCCTCTGAGCAAATATGACAAGCAATGGTTTTCAAGTCGTAGTCAATCTGAAACAGGCCATCCATCATGGCCCATCAAAAAGTGTTGTGTCCACCTGCTGGACTCTTATACCTTGCATCGGGTCGTGAGGAAGTTGGCCTCTGTGCTCATTCCGTTTTATATACGGTACAAAAAATATATCATCCCGCAAAAATAATGTTTTTGAGGGGTGCGGGATGACTGCGGGATGACCTTAAAATGATTACTTTTGAGGCTGCGGGAAAGTGTGGGAAAGTGAACATTGTTTTTTTGAAAGAGTTTTAGAGGGTATGAGCGGGCAGGTTGCCCCTGCGGGAACATGCGGGAAATAATAAAATGAGTATTGAGAGGGGTGCGGGATTAAGGCAGGAAACAAAAAATAAAAATTTTTTCCAGGCCCTGAGGGGTGCGGAATGATAACATTTCTGTACGGTAGCAAAAAAAAGTTGTGTCCGCGTACTGGGCTCTTTGCTCCTGGGAAGGAGGTCCGTCCACCTGCTGAACCCCTTGCCCAAAAAAAGTAGAGGTAAAAAAAGTAAAGGTACATCGAAACGGAGCTTTCAGAAACTGAGAGATCGTTCTACCGAACGCATGTCAAAAGCAAAAAGTGCCGGGAGAGAGGCGATCCGAAATATATCAAAAAGCCCTGTAGGAAGAATCGGAAAAAAAGCAGCAGACGGAATCGGAAAGGCCATGGAAAAGACAACCGATAGGATAGAAGAAATCGAAAGAAAAGCCAGGGACGGAATTGGAAAGGCCAGGGAAAAGACGACTGATGAGATAAAACGAGTCGGAAGAAAAGCAACGGATGGAATCGGAAAGGCCACGGAGAAGACGACTGATGGGATAAAACGAGTCCGAAGAAAGTACCACTCGAAAGTTTTTCCTCTTGGGAAAAAAACTTTGTCCTCCTGATGCCCAACTTTTTTGTGTGTGTGTTTCAGGCCGCGAGGAAATCGACCTGTGCTCATTCCATTTTATTAGCGACCCACCAGAAGTCCTGTTCCGGTAGGTCAGAGGCATCGTCAAGCACAATTTGGATGCAAAATCATATGTCAAAAGAACATTGGCACGCTGAGTGTGTTGAGCAACAGACCTAATAGAAAAGTCGCAGAAATAAATTTGCATGTTTAAAGTGTGCTGATTTATTACGTGCCAAGCCCTCCCTCTCCCCCCCCCCCCCCCCCCTCTCTCTCTCTCTCTCTCTCTCTCTCTCTCTCTCTCTCTCCCCTTCTACCCTTCTCCCCCTCTCCCCCCTCCCCTTCTCCCATAGAACTCTCCCTTTCTCCCTCTTGCATTCGTGCTTGATTGAAAACCAAGGCATTGTCTTGCTACAAAAGAAGAACATGTGAAAGTAAACATTGTTTTGCTGCAAAGGAAGAACATGTCAAAGTATGCCTCATCTTTTCAAGCTTAAACCAATTTGCAACTGTGAAGACATCAGTGATCTTTTGTTGTGTGCAACATGGGACGCCAATGAGGCACACGAGCGCTTGTGTAAAACTACTCTGCCTGTGTTTCCTTTCTGTTTTCCAGTAGGATTTTTGGGCTTTTTATCACCTCTGACTTGGCTCCATATCATATACATTGGCCAGGCTCCCTTGTTCCTGCCTTTTCTTCCTAGGAAGTACTATGTTAAATGATGCGCGCACGCCTATTCTGCTTGCCTGGCCACAGGTGTGAGGCCTTGACTAAGCTACCAGGGCCCACCTCTCCTCCATTTTGCTGGAAGCCTGGTAGGCAGAGTTGTGCGCATAAGTGGCAGTTTAAGGCCAGAGTTGCATCTCATTTATAGCAGCAGCAGCATCACATTGCCGTGATGGCTTATTGGAGACCAGGGTGCCATTGCAAGGGCGCTCAAGGTTGATTGAAGGTGCCAGTGCATTTTGGGCAATGCATTGCCATGATGACTTGTTGGATTTAAGGGTACCAGCACCCAGAGAGCCAGGACGGGAAACGAAGGGAAGGTTACACGGCTGTACTTGAAGGCGGCAGAGCAGGGGGAAAATGCAAGGTTACAGGAGCAAAAGGCCTCCAGTCAAAACAACTGGCTGCTAGCCTAGGCATGGAAAGCACCTCAGGCAGCCACCTTCTCTGGGACCTCAGGAGCAGTGCTCTTTTTTTGGACGTCTCAAGGGATATCCACGTTGCTCCGGACAACTTCATCTTCCCCTGCTTCTCTTGTGTGTGAGGACCACATGAGAAGCGTTTACTTTATTTGCATAACAGTCATCATTTTTGTCTAATCATTTGCAATGCTTGACTCCTCCCCTCGCGCAGGATGCATCAGTGGTCCTAGGCAACGCGCCCGCATGGCAAGCTTCCAAGATGCATTGGGATGGACGCCTGCAGAAACAGGTGGGTCCGAGCTTGATACTCATATGCTTGGACGCGCGTGCTCACACGCACGCGCGCACGCACACACACACACACACACACACACACACACACACACACACACACACACACACACACACACACACACACACACACCAGGCCTTTTTTTCGCGTATAAGTAATACGATCGTATTAAAATCCGGGATTTTGAAAGTTGAAATTCGTATTAAAATGGGTGATGTGCCCCGAAGAGGCGCATCGACCATTTTGGCCCCCTTTCAGACCTCTGAAGGGACCTGGATGCGGGCATCAGCGGTCAGCAGCAACAAAGTCGTCGTTTTAGCAGCTCAACGCAATGCAAGTCGTCCTTTCTGAGCAAGGAGTGAGCAACAGTCTGGACCGAGGCTTGCTGGGTGCAGGGGTGATGCTGACAAGATTGAGGAGTGGGATAGCAGCATCAGCTGCACAGTGGGAGCAGCAACGCACTTGAGCATGAGCCAGCATGGAAGAAGCACTGCGCAGGCTCCAGTGCATGCAACAGTGACAAGCATGGAGTTTGATCAATGTCCTCCCTAGACCCTGTTGCAACTGGCAGGTGGCTAGATGCAAAAAAGAATGGAGGATGCGGGCTAGGATGGGATGTTTGTTACGCGAAGTCTGCTTGGCGAGACCATGGGACCCTTAAATTTTCATAACTTGAACATTTGAAGGTGCACAGATGTTAACACTTTCTTGCTTAATGGACTGTTTGGCATGCAAAGCGTATGAGCAGGTGATGAACATGGAGTTGTGCTTGTAATTTAAGTGCTAAGGCACAGCACAGTGCAGCAGTAAGGGAAGTAGATGTTACCTTGCCGCGAGGCCGCAGGCCTCGCGGCGGGCTTGGTTGGGGGGCAAAGTATTAAAATGGCACTTCTCATAAAGGGGGATTTCCCTCATAGTATTGAAATCTCGGTTGTGCCAAAACGAAAAAAAAAAGGCCTGACACACACACACACACACACACACACACACACACACACACACATGCAGATGAAGACAAGAAATGGGTGCAGATTTTGCTTCACTAGTTCTGAAGGTTGAAGAGACTGCGCTTCATGTTCGAGGGCACTTGTGCCAAGGGCGGGCCCTTGAAACAAAAGTTCTTTTTTTTGCACATCCTTGCTAGGGGAACTCAATTACCATCCTGCCTGAACTTTACATTTTCAAGTGCGCTGCATCAAGCATCTTTGAAGTCTAAAGATTCAGAATATGGTTCCCCGCTTTGTGATAATGATTATTATTTTATTAAGAAAAGGTAAGTTGGCTTAGCTGTCTCCATCTCAAGAGTTTTCCTTTGAGACCCCTGTCCTGGTAATCAAGAGCCTGAATGATTTGAATGCCTCTTTTTACATGGTCCTTCACGAAAAAGTACAAGGTTTGCAATTTTCAACAGTCCTTTCTTTTCTGTTTTCTTTGCTTGTAAGGAACAACTTGTTGTTAGGAACATTCAGAGTTTGTGTCAGCGTGCTTGAAATGCGTGACTGAGTTTTATGTTTTTTGCTCTTGTCCTCCAAATCGGACTGGTAGGTTACACGCACCTCATTTGCTTCAGCTATGCTGCCTACGTACTAACTAGGAAGGTACAACTCTGTAACCCTCTAATTCCCTTCCCTTACAAGGGCAACAAACAACTGTTAGGAGAGGAAAGGGTTACGTAGCTGTAGCTGCCTACGAGGGCAGCGTAGCTGAAGCAAAAAAGGTGCCTGTGACCAAACGAGTCCGACCTGGAGAGAACAAGTGCGAAAAACCATGAAACTCAATCTAGGGTTAATGTGTGCAATGGAAGAGGACATGTTGTTCATCTGGACATCATCATCAGCCTCACAAAGGTCACAGTTTAAAGTTTGGGAAGACCTGAGTTGCTATCTCATAGCGAAGGGTGTGAACACAGAGTCTAAATCAAGCCACGCTGTGAATGACATCATGGGGGAGGTCGAGGAACATGCATTTGGGGAGACTGTAGGGAGAATGCACAACCAAGGCACTGTTTGTAGGGGGAGCGCACCGCTGGTGATAGGTCAAGCGTTTACTGTTGCGCTCTTTTGGGTGTGTGTTGGATAAAGGCGCCCAATATTGTAGATGCCTGGTCCTGAGACCCACAACAAAACGATTGAGATGAATAGGCTCACAAATCAGCAGCTTCTGTTTGGAAATGTGGGAGTGTACCAAACCATCCATGGCTGACAGAATATGGGAGGACCAACAATTATCAGACCTTGAGCTCAGCCGCATGTTAGTCTGTAAAACCTTTTTCATTGTGGAGCTGTTGCATTGGGTCAGAGAATTGTAAAGACGCATTGGTGCTCGGAACTAGTTGAATTGTAAGGGCTCCAGACCACATTCTCACATGATGCACCAAGAGGGAGTAGTGTCCCTGGTCCCCGGAGTTCTTTTAAGCACTGATAGCAGCCACTTCTGTATGGGATTCTCCATCTCTTTGCCTTGTAGTAGAAACCTTTACCAGGTCTTTATCAACATTTCTTATTCATCATTCATGTTCGGCAGGATCTTTTCTTGCTCATATCCCTAATGTACTCCAGTGGGTGCTAGGCACAAACACTTGTAGAAACTATCCTTGTTTACTTGTTAACCTTGTGAAAGCTGTTTGACAATGTTTCGCCAGCAACCGATCAGCCAGAGATTGGGGCTTCAAATTACTTATGTCAGCCCATGTAACCAAACCCATGTACATTAAAAAGAGCATGCTTTACATCCTGCACCCTTGTGACTCTTGCAACCCTTGTTCATCCTGCACATCGTCTTGGGCTCCTTCAGATATTAATGAACTACTTTTGATCAGAAAAGCCTCTTTCCAAACCCCCTTTCTTTGTGCTGTGGCAGTCATGAGTTTTGACAAAAGACTCCTCTTGTAAACCCTGTCATGGCCCCTTGGACCACCTCTCAGAGTGATGCTGTCAAATGGTTACAATGGTTACAATGGGGGGTGACCTTCAGCCAGGTTGTTTGGCTGATCGGCTTGTGGCTGGTCTCTGCCAGCCAAAAATAAATCCATAAGCTCAGACACAAAAAAGAACAGCTTTGCATTTCGCTGATGAAGGAACTGATGAACAAATTGAGAGCTCACTTGATGCAGTAAAAAAGGTTGCATCTCAAGAATATCCTGGAAGTAAGGTTCAAAAAGCACTTTTTACTTGCGGCGCAGAGAACAAACGTGTTCATCAGTACAGTTAAAAAGGACATGTGCTTCATCTTGAGTTTGGTTGCAAGGACACCTGTCACACACAGAGGTACCATCATCCTGCCAAACAGCCGATTCAACTTTCAAAGTATGAGCACGAAGCCGGAACCTGCACACATTACGCATAATTTGCTTAGGCAAATCCAAAAAAAGATACCAAGGCAGGGGTGCATAGGTTTGGCGAGCGTTGCAAGCAAAAGGAGTAGCAAACCAAGCTTGGTAAGTAGCTAGTTTGTTGTTGTTTCCCCTTGGATCCACTGACTCAGCTTCTCTCCAAACTCCTTGCAATCTGTACCTCAAGTCTGCACTAAAATCATTCATGGAATTGGCACCTCCTGACCTCACAGCCTGCTTTTTTTCCTGCCTGTGATGCTGTCTCATTTTTTCCTGTGCATCTTGGATTAACACGTCAGTAAAGTAAAATTACGTAGGCAGAGGAAACTCTCACTACTAGTGAGATGTAGTACATCAATTAAGGAAAAGGAGACGTTGGCTCAGAAGAGCCGTGAGTCCCCTCCACCACGAAGCTACAAAAAGAAGACCCTAATGGGGATCTGGAGGGTTATTGGAAGCACCCGGCTCCATAACCTGGCTTTGAGAAGTAATCTTGCTTTCAATAGCACGCCTAGTGTTTACAAACTATCATAACATGATGTCTGGTTGCAGGCCCTAGTGTTCCCGCTCGGCTCCCCTGTAGGCGGATAGGGAAAGGAAAGGGTTACTTAGCTGTACCTGCCTACGAAGGCAGCTTAAGCATAAAAAATATGCCTGCAACCGAACCAAACCAGACCTGAGCTTGAAGCTAGGTGCCACCGTGGATAGAGCGATGTAGCCTTACCTAGGTGCTTCAAGGCCACCTACACCTTTCTGGTAGCAACCTTCGCGTGGAAACCCAATGGCCTCATGGAAAGGTGCCCATACAAGCTTACAAGGTTTACAAGGGAACATTACCTTCAGCCAGATAGTTTGGCTGCTCAGTGCGTTGAAAGAAATCCATCAATTCAGAGATAAAACGATAATTGCCATTGTCTTGATACTGGAAAAAACGAATCACATCCTCAGAGCCAGCATGGGAGAAATAGAAAGAGCCTTCTTCATTTATCACTATTCTGTGTGCAGAGAAGTCATAGAAAATATATGCATACTTCCTTCTAAGACAGCAAAAAAAGGTGCAAGAGCAAAGAAAAATAGCATGCCTTTCATCTTGTAATTGTTCTGAAGAACATAAATCACAATGAGGTGTGTGTCCATGCCAAAGAGAAGTTTCAACTCGAAGCTTGTGAGCGTGCAAACAGAAGCAAGAAATGTTTTTTTGCATATGCCTACCCAAATCCAGATACAAATACCGTACCTCCACGACCAGTTCGAAAATTAATTAATTATGGAGCCAAAATTCGAAAATTTTAGCTGTTGTGCAGTGTGTGTGCGTTTTCGTGCGCATGCGCGCCCTGTGTTATCCTGTGTGGCTCCCTCTCTTGTGGAACTTCACTTCTGGACAGAGCTCCTCCAGTCCCCTCCAATAGCAGCAACAATCCAGCAGCTGTAACGTTGACAGAGGTGTCGTCTGGGGGCACCGGCGATGAAACCGGCACGCTGGACTGAAGCGTGTGCAGATCTATTCTAAAAAGAATACTGATACCCCCGATTGTCTGAGTATGTATACCTCTGATAGGTTATCTTCGGATTGATACACGCTCGGATGCGTCTTCGGACGTGCTGACAGCGAATGCTGAATTAAATCTGATTTATACAGAAATTCTTCTGATTTTAAAACGACCTGCGTCGTTACAATTGCTCCCCCTCTGAGAATGCATGTCCTCATGCATTTACTTTGAATGGGAGGAAAGAAAGGTAACTGATGACTGAACTTCAGAACAACTGATTGCCACGGAGGGGGCTCACACAGAGCCATACAGAACGGAGGGAACATACAGAGTTTTCACGGATCAGAGGGCGCTCACACAGAGCTATGGACGGAGACGGAGACAGGAGACGGGAGATAGGAGACAGACCAGAGGGCGCTCACACAGAGCTATGCTGAACAGAGGGAACTCACACAGAGTTATACAGGACAGAAGGAACTCACACAGAGTTCTACTGGACTGAGGAAACTCACAGAGCTTTTAACAGAGCAGATGACGCTCACACAGAGCTACACAGAACTGAGGCGCTCACATAGAGCAAGGAACAAAGGCACTCACACAGAGCATGGAACTGAGGACGCTCACACAGAGCATACATGGACAGACTGAAGAACAGAGGTAACTCACACAGAGTTATAGAGAGCATGTTTACTGACTGCATACTCAGTGCCCAATCAATTTGTACAATCTCTGGCCAGATGCCCAATCTTGCGGCACTTGTAACACCTGCGTGTTTCTTCTGCATGGTCAAATGACTGAGGGTTTTCTTCTGCAGGATTTTCTTCCTCTTCATCATCATCATCATCATGAGCTTCATCATCATGAGCTGCAACAGGGAAGCTGCCAGCAGACTGTTGCATGACAATGTTCCGCCTTTCCTGACCAACGGCAAATTTTATCAGAGCTTCAACTGAAGTGAAGTCATAGCCAGACTGATCAACAATGCACTGAGGCTTGAGCTGAGGTGATAGTCCAGCATGGAACCACCGGATGCGGTCATTTTCATGCATTTCTGGAACATGCACGATCTGTTGCCTGAACAAGTTGGCATAGTCCTGCACTGACATGTTGCCAACCATGCGGGTTTGCATGTTAAACAGAGCATCTCTGGCCTTTGCAGCTCGAGTACGCACCTCAGCCTGAAAGCGGTCTAAAAATGCCTGCTTGATCTCTGGCACAGAGCTGTTGGGGTTGGTGACCTTGTACTTGCTGAGGAACTCAAGTGCCTTCTGCTCACGGGAGCAGCACTGCAGAAGTACTGCTAAGTAGCGCTGAGGCTCTTGCTGGATGCTGAGGACCCCATTGGCCTCCAAGGCAGAGTCAAGCAGAGTCAGCATGGTCTCTGCATCCTTTTCCTTGCCTCCACACCAGATAGAGAGAGGGCACAGTGGCACGGCACCGGTCTGCATGGCTGGAGCGGCCTGATGCGCTGCCAGTGGCTGCTGTGTGCCCTGATGCGCTGCCAGTGCAGCTTGCTGCTGCTGAATGATGTGCTGCTGATGTGCTAACTGTTGCTGCTGAGCCTGCAGTTGCTGCTGCATCAGGCTACTTTTGAAAGACAAGAGAGAATCACAGGACGGTCTTGCCTGAGAATGGGCGTTCGACACCCCTGCAGCTCCACCAAATTGTAACGTTGACAGAGGTGTCGTCTGGGGGCACCGGCGATGAAACCGGCACGCTGGACTGAAGCGTGTGCAGATCTATTCTAAAAAGAATACCGATACCCCCGATTGTCTGAGTATGTATACCTCTGATAGGTTATCTTCGGATTGATACACGCTCGGATGCGTCTTCGGACGTGCTGACAGCGAATGCTGAATTAAATCTGATTTATACAGAAATTCTTCTGATTTTAAAACGACCTGCGTCGTTACAGCAGCAAAGCAGCTTCCAAGCATCAGCATCAGCATCAGCATCAGCATCAGCATCAGCATCAGCAGCGCCCAGCATCAGCATCAGCAGCAGCGCTCCAGCAGCAGCAGCAGCAAGAGTTCGAATTGGGTATTCGAATTGAGAAATTAATGCCAGTCAGAGGCCAATCGAACCCATTCGGATTGAAAAATTAATTATGGGACCCCCATTCGAACTAGAATCGAAATTTTTATTAATTTGTTTTGGGGGACCATTCGAACTGGTCGTGGAGGTACGGTACCTAGGAGTATGGAGAGGTCTGCCATAAGCAGAATTATGCCTGAAGGGAAGTGCCACCCAGTTGTGGTACTTGGTCAACTTGCTCAACTGACCACCATGTTCAACCTGATCCTCAGATAGCCACACACTCCTATGTCTGTTCCGCAGATCAACTACAAAGTCTTTAATCCCAATAGGCTGACGGGAGTAAACATTTTGAATAAAACAGTTGCGCCTGTCTAATCCCTGGTAGGCAGTCATAAACTCTGATGCCCAACACCTCTTAGAAATACTGCTCATGCCAATATCCGCTCCAAGCACCTTGCGTAATGTTTGGCTGTTGCAGACAAGGGAGGCATTATAAAATCTGACAGCTGCTTGAAACCAATAGAATTGCAGTGGCTCAAACCCACATTCACGCAGTATCGACCAACTTGGTGTAGTCTTTTTAACTCCAAGAATACGCTTTAGCAAGCACAAATGTACGGCCTGCAATGGACAATCCATCTCAGCTTAGGATTTGCAATGGAGCATACAAGCTTAGGATTTGCAATAACTGTGACTGGCACATTGTACAAGACGAAGAGCACTGATAATGTGGCACATTATCCTGGCCCATCTAAGGATCTGACAAATATACGTGCTCAATTCCAACATCTGTTTAGCTCTTCACCCCCAAGTAGTGCAACACGTCTTAGGGACTTCATGAACCACGCAGATGCCTTAGGAATAGCCAACTTGAAGTTTATGTCTGCATCATGCAGATGATCCAACTGATGTTAGATATGCTACAAACGTATGCTCAACGGAAAGGGTTGGTGGTAAATGCTGCCAAGTCTGAGATTGTGCACTTAAATTCAAGGGGCGATAATGTTCCATTTTCACGTTAGGTGGAGCTCGTTTGGCGTGTGCAGATTCTTTTAGATATTTAGGCATGCTGTTCACAGAACAACGCAACCCGCAAGCCACTGCAAAGTACATGTGTGCCCTTTCCTAGCTGGTTGTAGACGGATTAGGCAATTCGCATCTGAACACCGCCTGACAGATAGGCCGCATACCATGCTCTGGCTGACTAACGCATATGCTCTCCCTGCTAGCATGTATGCATGCCAGATTTGGGGCACTATATTAATGACAAAAGGAGCTGAAATGGACTGTCCTTTGCAAACTGTGCACCTGTCGCACGGTCCTTATTGAAGCGCATCCTTGGGGTAAAGCGCACCACTCCTAAGTGGTCTGTACTGCGTGAATGTGGGCATGAACCTTTACAGTTTTATTGGTTTCGCGCAGCAGTTAGGTTTTACAATGCTTTACTGTTCAGCAACAGCACTACACTCAGTAAGGTACTGCAAGCAGATGTTGAGATGAGCAGTCTTTCCCATAAATGCTGGACCTCAGAATTTTTGGCTGCCTGCACAGGCTTGGACAAGTGCAAGTGTTTACTCATTGTGTTCGGTCAGGGCAGCCTATAGGTATGAGGGAGTTTGTTGTTGATCTGAGAAAAAGGCTGCGAGGTTTGTGGAATGCTGATGCCTTGGCAGAACATGGTGAACACACAAACAAATTAGCCAAGTATCATCACTGGGTGGCACTTCCTTTGAGACCCTTGTCTGTTCATGGCGCGCCCTTTTCTGTCCCCGGGTATTTGCATCTTGATTTGGGCAAGCGCGCTGTGAGAAACATAGCACATTTTCGCTTACATGCTCATACTTTAAGAGTTGAGACATCACTTTGGCAGGAGCACTCATCTGCTTGTGATAGGTGTGACCAAGGAGGACTCCAAGATGAAAAGCATGCTGTGTTCCTTTGTTCTGGCGCTTCTGTGTGTTCTCTTCCAAGGACTAATGCACAATTATTTTCTGACTTCCCTCTTCTCATAGAATTTTCCTGGACAATACAGGTACTTTCTACTATTCTCAATCTAGCTCTGAGGATGCTATTCATTTCTTGCAGAAGCACTGATGCAGTTCTTGCAGTTCTTCTGGTTCCGTGCCTCCATCAAGTTTTTTAATAGCATGCTTGCTTCCAATAGTGAAGTTTTGCGTCGTGTGCTGAGGGCTGATTTAAGTCTGGCTTCTTTTGATTCCTCTTGCTGGGCTGCTGAAGTCTCTAATGCTTTTGGTGGGATGCGGAATGGTGATTCGTTCATACAGAACATGCTGAGAGCTGAGAAAATCCCCATGCAAGAGTTCATTGGTGATTTGCGATACAGACAGCAGAAAGTGTGGAGAGGGGCTGATGTTTTTTGTCCTCGTGCAGTTAACAAGAAGGCAGTGACGTATCATAAGTGGTGTGGGAATTCTGAGAGTGGTCTCAGAGGTGCTCCTTTTTGTATCCCCTCGTATCTGTTCAAGGATTTGGACAAGCATGTTTTGAGAAATCATTAGCAGATTTAGATTGCGTGCTCATCACTTGAGAGTGGAGTCTGGTAAATGGCTTGGGGGTTCAAGTATCTGTGATAAGTGTGAGTGTGGGGAAGTCCAGGATGAAAAACATGTGCTTTTCTTTTGCAAATGTACTGAGGTGCGTGAGCTACGCACGAGATACAAGGTCCTTTTTGAGGAGATGTTTAAGACTTTGCGTGTGTTTGCTCCGCCTTCAAACGCTGACTTTATTCCATTCTTGGCTTGCCATCATACTATCACTGATTCTGAGATCAATGCTTTCCTAAATCAAGACTCATACAGACTTCTTAGATTTGTGTAAGATTTAGTCTCAAATTTTGATACTGGTTGAGCTTGTTTCACCAGCTGCCATCAGCCAGAGTCTCGGGCTGTAGGCCACCATTGTAAACCCTTGTAAACCCTTGAAGCACTGATGAACATGTTTGTTCTCTGCGCCGCAACTTGCGGATACTTGAAGTATCAAGTGCTTTTTGAACCTTACTTCCAGGATAGTCTTGAGACACAACCTTTTTTACTGCATCAAGTGAGCTCTCAATATGTTTATCAGTTCCTTCATCAACGAAATGCAAAGCTTTTCTTTTTTTGTGTCTGAGCTTATGGATTTATTTTTGGCTGGCAGAGACCAGCCACAAGCCGATCAGCCAAACGACCTGGCTGAAGGTCACCCCCATTGTAACCATTGCAGAAGCAAACTAATGAGACTTACTGTTTAATTTCCAATCTCATGGATATTTTTTGTGCAGTTGGAACAGTTGAGCAGGCCGAGCAGCCAAACTACCTGGCTGAAGGTCAAACCCCATTGTAACTTGTAATGACAGTCTAAATAACTAACTTATGTCTGCATTCCTGAAGTGCCACAGTCAGTGACTGAACCTCTAAATTTGCTTTTAAAATGGTTAGGCACATTTCTGCCTCCGCTGCCCACGCAGGCAGCTTGCCTGCGGTACAGCTATGTAACCCTTTCCTTTCCTACACCCAGAAAAGCAGAGAGGGGAGCCTCTGAGTGATAGCTCACCAGCAGACCTTGAAGTGTCAGTTGCAAATTAGTAGTTAAGTTCAGGCTGTACTGCAGTCATCCCGCAGCCCTCAAAATTACTGTGATGATCGAAAACACAATGGTATCATCTTTCCTTAGCTATGTAGCATTATTCTCAGCCTACATTGCATTTCTATCCTTTTCTTGGGGAGATCGGCAATTACACATGTGTTCTTCGCATGCATACATTGCCAAAGAATGAGGATACAAGAATATTGAACAGTAAAAAAGATTGCAAGACATTAGAACCAATGCAAGAAAATGATAGTCCCAGATGAGTGTTGCCGCCATATGGACTTTCCTTAATACAAACAGGACCAAAAATGGCTGACATATAGGGACGCATTGAAAACTTTATTTTCCTGACTTCATACATGCTGGCCAGGAATACAGCACTTTAAAAAACTTCCAGGATTCTCAAACACATGATGATCTAAATGTCCAAGGGATCATGTCCAACCACAAACCTGTATGTACAGGCCCTGAACACACACTGAATCATACAGGGAGCAAACAACAGTCCTGCAGAGCATCATGACAAACAGATGTGCACGAGCTACGTCCACCTCTCTCAGAGTATTGCTGGCTCAGAGAGCCATTTGCAGGCAGGCATCCACACTGCTATTGCAAGCGTGTAATAGATTCAGCCTGTTGTATGCCTCTCTTAAATCATTCATCAGTCTCAGCCCTTTTGGGCATAATTGCATACATCAAAATGTTCATTGCGGCAGTCCATAAAGCAATGCTTATGGTACGTACGCAGCAGGGAGCACCTTCTCTTCAAGCTTGTTGAGCGCACGTGCTCAGCCTCACACCAGCAAAAACACAAGTATCCGCCCCACCCCCCCACACACAGACCATGCGCGAGAATTGGTCAAGCTTGACGCATGCAAAAAAAAGGGGGTGTTTGCATAATGTCAGTCTACAATGGACTCAGCACTGAATGAAAGCGCGAGTAGACCTGCACTCTTGCGCATGCACATACACGCGTGCGCGCACATGCACACACACACACACACACACACACACACACACACACACACACCTCGGAGGGATGCACAACGGCCACCACAACCACACAATGACCACCAGGAATCGTTCCTCATAGCTGTTATCTTCAGTTGAGCTGTACCAGCAGCAGTTGCGTCTCCCTTTCGCCTAAGAGCCCAACTCTCTTGCAGGGCTTCACATCCTTCTCTTCTCTCATGGGCCATGGGTGAGCGCCCACAGCATATGTTTCCACCGACACAGGTCGACCATGCATTCAAGCCTCATTGCTCAAGGGCCCTGTCTTGATAGCCAGATTTACAAACCGGCCCCTCTGGCTTGTTAGCCAGGTATACATACCGGCCCAGCCTTGTTAACCAGATGCACACACACTGGCTGCTCGTTGTGTACATCCATCCCTACATCCACACCCTGTACTGTGTCCATGCCTTCATCCATATCCATCCCTACATCCACACCCTGTACTGCATCAGCCGTGTCCTTCATCTGTGACAATACCTGTGACTTCATCCGCGTCCCATGGCTGCAAGTGCGGATAAAGCATCCCCTTCCCAAGCCATATGTCCCAATGTGGGCTCTCGCCCTGGTGCCTTCATACCCATCCAGCACACATACCCAATGCTGCAGCCTTAGATACCTCTGCAGGATGTGCCTGGGAACACTTGGACCGCACATCTATGCATGCATGGGTGTCGCGCATGCTGCTGTGCACACGCAGCACACACACCTAATGCTGCGGCCTTGAGCACCATCCAAGCCTCTCTCTCTACCAATACTTGTGTGTGATCCCCCGCAGAAGCTGGCTTTCCCTATCCCCTTCATGAACCCGTCCGCCGAACAAACACTATTTCCTTCACCACTTTCCTGACATGCCTGCCTTCCTTCACCTACGCAGGCAGGCCTGACATTCCCCCCGGCAGCATGCCTGGATGTACTCTCGCCACCCCAGCAGGCAGACCCGACATTTCCCCCCGGCAACTAGCCTTGCTGCTTCAGCACCTCCATGGGCAAGCACATCCTGTTCCACTGGCAGCCTGGCCGCCCTTCACCTCCACAGGCGCTGTTGCAGCTGGTGCATATATCAGAGTGCCTTGTCTGCTTGGCACATCCTGTTCCACTGACAGCCTGGCTGCCCTTCACCTCCGCAGGCGCTGTTGCAGCTGTTGCAGTATATTAGAGTAGGCACGGCCTTGGCTGCTTGGCACATTTTGTTCCACTGGCAGCCTGGCCGCCCCCCTGTCACCTCCACAGGCGTGTTTGCAGCTGCTGCAGCGCGCCCTCCGTCACACAGCGCACTGCGTCACAGCCCCGCGGCAATCGGCACATCCTCTTCCACCATCCAACCATCCATCTATCCATCACCTCCGCAGGCTGTTTTGCAGCTGCTGCAGCACGTCCTCTGTCATCGCGGGCTGCCCGTCCTGCTGGGGCTGCGAGTTGAACATAGACCAGAGCTCATCCCTGAAGCCATCATCCATCAGCAGCAGCTCACCTGCGCACACAGGAGAACACGCAAGCTGGAGCATGGACCTGCGTCTGCGTCTTGCCCTGCACACAGGCAGGGCACAAGGACCAGCGCCAGGGCGCATGCCCTACAGGTTGTGCTCATGGTCGCAAACTTTCAGCTGGTATGCTCATGGCATCGCGCTCCAACCATGTGGCCATGCACACAGAGCACAGTGTGCAAAGGCTGCAGCTGGGACGCATCTTGACGAACCCCCACCCCGAGGCGAGACCCCGTAATAACTACAGCCCAGCAGCTCAGCTGCGAGCACTTGAATCCACTGTGGGAGGGGTTTCACCCCTGGTGAGGGTGCGGCACAGCTGCGAGGCTCACCTGAGTTCATGTGGCCCAGGTTGATGATGTTACCCAGGTCCATGGAGTCAGTGGGGCCCATGGGTGGAATCGGAGGCCTTGAAGAGGGTGGAGAAGGCCCGGTCAAGCCCTTGCTGCCACTGCAACCTGCAGCAACAAACAGGCAAGTGTGGAGGCAACAGCATGTGAGATTACAACCACTCAATTTTATCAGGAGGGAAGTTCATTGGTTTGCCTCTCGTCATGCATAGCTTGCTTGAATCCACCTGGAGGCAGTCCAGGTGTAGCACACGATGGCGTGCTTGCGCAGATGGGCGTCGCTCGGTACCTATACATTGCTCAAGTATTTTGTAAGGAAGCAAAGAGGACCGTACTCATAGAGCACAGCGCACACCTTGCAGGTTACTCAACAACACTTGCGTGCAGCATAAGTAGCAGCCCACTGGAGCATGCCCACTGAGCACCAGGCTCAGCTCCAGCAGACTATTGCAGCAGTGTCTGTGTCTGGCACATGCCACAGCAGAGCCTCAAGGAACCAGCAAGCAGTAAGGGGGAGCTGGAAGCAGCTCTGCAGGAGCAGGAGCAGCGCTGACGGCTGCCGACAGGAACACAGTTTGCAGCAATGACACTGAGTCACTTGGAAAAACTAATGCACAACCATTCCTGGCTGGCGCAGTCTTTTCTTTCCTACTGGAGGGCCTGGATGCTGCTGCTGCGGACGCTCAGAAGCAGCGCCGACCAGGTCTTTCAGACTTCTTGGGAGATCCATTGCTGCACTCAGTGTTCCTGTAGGAAAACATTTACATAACCGCTGTTGATGCTCCAGAGCAGCGACACTAGGCTCTCCATCCTTCTTCATGTCGTAATGCCATTGCTGGACTTCCTCCGCTCCATTATTCGTACTCTCTTGCTCTGGCCACGAAGGCTAGCTGTCCCACTTCTTGACTGAAAGCCTTATCCTTGTAAACTTTGTAACCCTATCCTTGCTCTGGCCACCACGAGCCGCGCGCGCACAAGATCGGACACCATCCCTGCTCTTTGGACACTAGCACTAAACACTTGATTGAACAATACTTTAGACACCTGCCACTTTAGGCAGACACGACTGTGGACACTAGCATCAGATCGGACATCATCCCTGCTCTTCTACTCACCTCCCATAGGCGGTAGATTGGGTGTGGTACCCATGGGCGGCAGGTTGGGCAAGCTAGAGTTGATGGTGTTGGACTTGGGCAGGGGGTGCATGCCTTGCTGCGAGGGCAGCGGGTCACTGGCGGAGCCACCACCCTGAGGTGCAGGTAGGAACCACAGGTTGGGGTTAGGGTTTAGGATTGGGGTGTAAAAGAATCCTAAAACCCTCTTGTCGCAAGTGGTGCAGGAAGACCTGATAGCAGAAAGGCTGGAGTGCTCCTGCTTATTGCACTTGATGTGGTGGTTCTTGCATTGCTGTGGTGTGCTGGCTGTGGTTGTTGCTGGGCATCAATGGGTGCAGCCAATTGAGGATGATGCTGGATGGATATGTATGTATATGTATGGATGTGTATGTATATGATGGATATGTATAAGCATATGATATGTATATGTATGTATATGATGGATACAACTCGCACAACGAGTTCAAGGGAATGCACGGCAAAATAAGCATGCAGGTCCAGCGCCTTTCCAGCCGCATTGGTGCAGGAGAAAGTGCTGTACTTCTGTGCACTTGCTTGCGAATAATGCTTTCTAGAATGTATATGTATGCATATGGTATTTACGTTTATTATGAAATTGTTATGTTATATTATATACATATATATATATATATATATATATATATATATATATATATCCCAGTCGTTATGAAGTGAGTGGTGGTGGGCAATCAGAGGGCCCTCCGTGCACTTACTTGCAAGGAGTGCATGTCTGGGATGCCGTTCTGAGATGAGTGGTGGTGGGCGGTGGGAGGACCCATCGTGGCGGAGGTGCTAGGGATGAGGATCTGGCCACTGCTGCCATTGGCCAAGTTAGCCTGTGCGTTCCAGGGGAGTGAGGGAAGTAAGGGAGGGATGCCAACGAGACTTACAAGTTTTCAGGGAAGTGGGGGCATCAGGGAGGGACGCTAAAACAAAGGCATGTGGTTGAGCTGGGAAGACAGCAAGATGGAGTTCAGAAGGGGGTATCAAGACTCCCAGAATGGCAAGCAGTGGCTAGATATTGCGGAAGGCCAATGCATTTGGGCTGGGATGCTGATGGCCCGACCATGCCATAGAGGGGGCCCTCGCCACCTGATTGCTTGCATGGCAGAGGGCCCCGTTGCCAATTCCATCATGCCTTCTTTCATGAGCAGAAAATCAGGGCATTCAAGCGAGGGTGATGGCTGGACTACAGGCCATCCAACTCGGAAACAAATGGCCTGCAGGATTCCTGTGGTTAACACCCCTGACAGGCTCCACTCTATGTCCTCCAATCATGCTTTCAGACTCCACCCTACAAGCATGCTCCCTTAACTTGTGGGAGCCAGTGGGTGAAACCCATGGCTGCACCGTTCCCGCCCAGCACCAGCTACCGCTGCGATTGTGGCATGCGGCCTCCCTGTTGCTGCCTCTCCAACGCACAGCCCGTGCCCTGAGCCTGTTCTTTCAGAACCACGAGCCCATGCTCTGAGCCCATGACCTCTGGGTCTGACCAAGCTACAGCAGTCAGTTGTTTTGACTGGAGACCTTCTGCTTATTGTAACCTGTAGCTTAAGAGCCTGTTTCACGACCCTCAAGCCCAGGGTACCAAACCTCCACCAAGCACGGGCCACCTCATTTACTCGTGCTGTGTTGCTGTCCACAGCCTTGATAAACACAGCCCAAGCCCTTGGCCTCGGTGAAGGCCTCACTTTTGGTGACATGGCCCCCACCCAGCACGATAGCTCTCCCCCCCTACTGGAGGCTTGCTTTCAGACCCTCCAGCTGCAAACCCCCAAGACAGGTGCATGGGCCTCCCTCACCCCACCTGTGGAATGAAGCCCTCAAGGTGCAGCCCCCCAAAAGCGGAGCTGAAGTCCTGGCCATCCAGCGGCGCTTGCTGGAGGTCCACAGGTGGCAGCGGGGGAGGGGGCGGCATGGATGGGACAGGAGGCAAAGCTAGCGATTGCTGGCGGGGCATGCAGAATGCGCTGTCAGGGCCGCCTACGGGTGTGCCTCCTGCGCCAGAGGCGGGCGCCGGGAGGCTGGCCGCCAGCATGTCGCCCATCTGCAGCGTTTTTGCACAGGAGTGGGCGTTGCGAGTGAATGAAGGCACGTCGCATGAGTGGGGCGGGGTGCAGGCCCGAGTGCTTGCTGGCATGCATGCGTGCACACAAGAGCACAACTCCAGTGGATCTTGACACTCCAGTTGCACCTGTGATTACTGGGCATGCCTCAAACAGAGATGTCAAGAGGCTCAGTGAGGGGATGCGCGCAGTGATGCTTCCATTCACGCTGGTTGTCACGAAACTCACCCTGTTCAGCCTTTATAAACTGCCCGCCTGGTTGGCGGATATTCCTAACTGTCAACAGTTGCTTGTTTCACCATGCAATCCACAGCTACAACCACCCTCGACCCCCCCAAACACACACCTGCTGCAACCAGCTGTTGGCTGAATCCCCGCTGCTCGCGTTGAACTGGCTGCTTGGGTTATACTGGACCAGCTGCTGGTGCTTGTGCTCATTGTTTGAGGAGATGCCTTCGCTCTCGGATGACCGGTGGCCTACAAGTGCACGCAGTCGACACCACAGACCTAGTAAGAGAGGCACCAGGCTTCAGGGCGCTCTGTTGTCAGGCGTGGCGTTTACTCGGTGTGCTTCCCGGCAAAAGCAAACGGCCCAATCGTAAATGCAGGCTTTGCGGCAAAAGCAAGCGGACCAATCGTGAATGCAGGTCCAGCAGTATCCTTGTGTGTGCCCCACTCACACAGAGGGATGTGATTCGCTGATTGCTGACAGCGCAGCAATCGCATCGCCACCTAGCAAACTACACCATGAGCCTTTGTACCTTGATGCATGCGCCAGCACCTCCATGAGCTTTCCTTGTCTGAAAGCCCACACCACCACCATCACGAGCTTCCCTTGCCTTGTAGCCCCCACCTTGCACACACAACTGTGGCCCTGAGCATGCCCCTGTGCTTCCTTGCACCCGTGCTTTCATGCACAAATTCTTAATACACCATGCGCACACACCTGTGTCTTCGTGTACACTGGGGGGCATGCCTGTTGCTGGGTCAAGCTCAGGTGAGCCAGGGTCCAACTGCACAGCAGTGGAAACGTTGGATGAGTGGAGGCAGACCATGGAGGAAAAGAGATGTGGAGGCAGGTCTGGTCAGTGGAGACAACGCATGACAAGAGATGTCATAGGAGCGCCATTCGTTCCAACCCATAAAACAAGGTCAGGGGCAGGATTCCAGAAATTGCATGGATCTAAACACAGAGTTGAGCCCACGACCATTACGAGGCAGAGCATGCTCCATGTAGAGGAACCCTGGTATGGTGCAGATTCACCCCACAACCCCCCCCTTTAGTATATTCGATGTTAGCAATGGAGGCCTGCGACTTCAGTCACTGACAAAGGATTCCTCCTCGACACCCAGTGTGCTTGCATCCCTTTTCTCCGCATGTATACCTGCATGTCCATGCCCATCTCCGTCAGTGGGCCATCCGAATCGTTTCCGCGCGCTCGCCGCTTCTTCCGCCCTGTTTGGCATACGCGAGACACGGCATGTGTGAGGTGAGACATGTGACGCCACGTGTGATGACGCTGCCGCACGATGCTATGTGAAAAGTGTGGCATACGTGAGACATGGCATGTGTGAGACACAATAGACGTGTGATGACCCTGCCACATGATGATATGTGAGACACCAGCATGGCATGCGTGGGACACCACCTTGCTGGCGAAGTCAGCGCGAGCAGGAGCTCACAAATGACGGTCCTAATGCAATGTGCTGTGCACATGCTTGCAATGCAAGCTCTGTGAGCAATCATAGTTTCAATGCTGTGCGCACACATCGATTCATTGTCATATCACAAGTCAGAAACTCCCAACAGGTTTGCGCCAGCTGGGCAATACATGTTCACAAGCTACAGCATTCTGGTTCCAAAGAACAGTTTTGAGATTTCAGATACACGAGGAGCTTTCAAGAAGGCTTCCCCAGCTGTGTCGGCAGTTTGAAGTAGCAGAGCTGCCACACATTCCAAGGACATGCCAGACACACGTGCCACAGGACCATCCATGGGCTGGGCTTGAAGACGGACCAGCCATTGATTCAAGCCTACCCAGCGAGCACACGCGCTTTTCCAAGGCCCAGAACAGACTCATGCGCACAGGTGATGGCCCCCCCCCTGAACCGAGCGATGCGTGCACACACAGCGTGCGTGCGATCAAAGGAATAGAGACAGTGGGCGGTAAACACACCTGGCCCAGGCATGATCCGCTGCATGTTGCCTGCGGGGCTCATTGTGGACAGCAGGCGGTGTAAGATGCGTGGGTCCTTGAGCGCGCTGGCAAAGAAGTTGATGAGGACCTGCTGCCGCTGTTCTGTGGCTGCTAGGCGCTCGTGCAGGGACTGAACCATATTTTCTGATGCCTGTATGCATGGCGCAATTCAAGGACAGGCTGCGCTTGTTTGTGCTGTGGCTGTGCAAAGGCCGTGCTCATGCAGGGACTGCACCAGGGCGTTGATGCCTGCTGTATGCATGGAGCAGGTGAAGGGCTGGCTTGCTTGTGCGCGCGGGCGTTAATGAAATACAATTAGCACATATGCACAGGAGCTGCAGATTGAAGCAGTTGAAGAGCTGTGCTTACTTGTGCACACAAACGTGCTTAACCAGCATCGGTGTACAGTTCGTGTGACACACACACACACACAGGTGGGCTCGCACAGGCAAGGAGGCATGCAATGCATCCCTGCATCACTGAAGGCACGTGTGCAGCCATGGCTTGGGACTGGCCTTGTTAAGGTACATGTGAGCTTTTGCGCATGCGTAAGGTTACACACTGAACTTCATAGCATGTGCAACTCACCGCTTGGTTCTGGCGCAGGCGAACGAGCTCCATCATGAGCATGTTTTTATCTCGTTTCAGGCTATCAATGTCTTGCTGAAAGCCTCCGTATGCACCCAGCTGCAGGCAAGACAGAGCAGTGACAGCAGCTGTGAACTCCTCCTTGAGGGGTAACACAGAATTCCAGCGTGAACACTGGCGGCAAGGTCAAAGGCATGCAATGAACGGTTGGCAGACTTCTGCTGTAAACTCTCCATCTTGAGGGCCTGCCTGAGGTTTTTTGTCAACCTCTGTTTGTTGCTGAATGTGAACAACACAGCGCGAAAGCGACTATGAACAGCTGGTGGAGTTCCCGCCCACCTGCTCTTGGGTGAATCAGGCTCAACAGAACTTGCTTAAGCTGCTCACCTCAATTGCTGTTTGCCCAGGAGGCATCATGGCAGGTGGGGGAATGCTGCCTGCGTGCGAGCCCCCTGTAGAGGCAGGCTTCCGCCGGTGGATGTCTCGCAACAGATCCCGCCTGCCTCGGATGAAATGGTCGTTGGCAAATTCCCAGCTGTCTGGATTAACCTTCCTGAAGCCCTGCAATCCAATTGGTTGTTCCAATTCCTCACAGCACAGCCATGGGACAGGCGCACAAGGAGGTGGACTGGGCGGGAGTGCTGCGCAAACAAATGCCTCCACTCTTCTTCCCTAGACAACACACATACGCACAAAACTGACCTAGAAACTCTTGTATCTGTTGTGATGGTCAGACTAGAGAAACCTTTACCCTGCCCTGCCCCCTTGGCTGCCTGAACTCACATAGGTGTTGAGCTGCCGCACGAAGCTGGAAAAGTTGTTGTGCTTGAAGTGCTTGGGCAGCAGGTCCCGCGCAAATTCCGGCGGCTTCCACACGACAAAGCTGCGACGAGCGGCAGGAGGATGGGGTGAGGGAGGGATTCAGGGTTTTTTGGCTTGTGAAACGGACCCTCAAGCATGGAGACACGCAGCACACATTAACGCACCTGGCATTGTCACTACCCCAGGACACAACGCTGTCTGTGCTGGGGTCGTCCACGAGCTCATACCTGCAAGAGGAAGCAGGATCCTTGGGGTAAGCAGAGGGCACACCTGGGAAGGGGTGTTCCCCGGCTTTTCCAAGGTGGAAGCCAGGATTGAGCACAACCTGTGCTGCACATGGCTGCTCTTCAGGGATTGGAAGGCAGCAGGGGCAGGAAAAATATGGGCACAGGCTTCCCGCGTGCACTGAGTGCTGTGCGTGCTTTCACCCACCCACCACAAAGCACACACACTCAAAAACACACACACACATAGAGCCCCAAGACCAGCTGGCACAGTGCCAGCTTACACTCACGTCTTGGTCAGGAAGGGGGGCACTCCGCCAGCCACTCCGCCTTGCCCTCCATCATTATAAAACCCATTCTGCCTGTTAGTCATCTGCGCCCTAAACTCTCCTGGAGACGACCATGTGGAAAAGATATCAGTCGATTTTATTTATGCTGCTAGCGAGTGGGAGTGAAGTGAACTGTCAACTCGTGCAACAGAAGACATCAGTGTTCAGGTTCTTAAGAAATATAGAAAATAGTCTTTACAATTTTGAGATCTTACACCAGTGTGGTACAGATGTTGCATAGGAAAGCACTCCAGGGTGGCAGTGGTGGGCTTCACCCACAGAGAACCCAAATTGTAGGCCTGCACAGTCATCAAGCTCAAAACAGACTGACTATCAACCTTGCATTGCCAGAAAAGCAGCCCGTCGTACCTCCGAGCATGGGCAGACCAGGTGTACCACCTGGCACGCCAACGAGTCTGCCAGCTAGCAGCATGCAAGGCACAGGCAATCCGCAAACACCAACGCCAACGCCAAAGGCTGACGCCATTGAGGGACTGAAGCGCGCTACCTCTGTGCGTGTTGTGTGTTTGGTGGTGTGTGTATGTGTGTGTGTGTGTGCGCGCGCGCACGCATGTGCGCGTGCATGTCTGTATTTGTCTGTGAGCAATTTTGTGTGGTAACCACTTGGTATGAGTGTATGAGCGTCCCTGCAACAGTGCTTGCAGTGCTTACACTGTTGCAGGGACATGAATGCTGGCATTGTATGTTTTGCTTGGGTGTGTTGATGAATCTATCAGTGACGTTGAGCTGCAGCATTGTCTCATGGTTTCAGAGAAACAATGAGATGACAACCGTGATGCTTTCCGACCATCCAAGGGACTGCTCTTTGAATTATGGAGTTGCATTGGTTGGACGCAATTGCCAAGGAAGCCATCAAATCCTTGTCAGTTGCCTTTGGAATTCCTCCAGGTCCAAGAAAAGCTGCATCTGCTCCAGAAGCTCCAGCAGCAGAGCACAAGCGAGGAGACCAGTGCAATGAGCAGCCCACTCAGTCATCAAGGAACGCGTATGGTGGATGCAAGAGTAAGTGACTCTTTGAGAGGCTCGTGGTGATGCGCAAAGTGGATGCAAGAGTGAGTGAGAGGCTAATGGTGGTGCTTACGGTGATTACAAGAGTGGCTCTGAGGCTAGCTGGATTTTGGTTGGTGGTGCTCGTGGATTGGGAGTGAGTGATCCACTGTTGGTGATTGTGCGTGACAAAATACTGGGTTCAACCCTGGAGGGGCGGTTTTATGCGTTTGGTCCTTTCTAGAGGTTATGATAGGAGCTGGTGTATCTGTCCATTTCCTCTTGGAAGTCAATCAATCAATTTTAAGCTCCTGTGTCTGCCTTGCCTGAAGTCCCCTTGCACAACCAAAAATACCACAGGCTTTTGGATTAAAAGGACAAAAGCCAGATCAGTCCAGACTTCGAGTGCTCAGCTGGCTTCTGCCATGTCCCAAAGCACTGCTTGTCACCTCTTTGCTTGTGCAAGCAAATGCAGCAGTAGCAGCTTGTTTGTCCAACCAGTGGAAGCAGTGGCATTAGCGCATTATTAAGTGTGTCTTGTTCATGTATCTCAGGTTTGCTTGAACTAATCAGGGATGAAACATGCAAAGTCGCAACTATCTCTGCAGCTTTAAGCTGGAGAATTGTGAATGCAATCCAATGCGAGCAGGACTACTCTGATTACTGTGCAGGCATACACAGCTTCAATTGATGGACTCAGACGGGCCAATGTAGAACTCAACCTAGCAAACCAGTGAGTTTGGAGTGCGTAGAAGGGCAATGAAGAGTGTGGTGTACAGGTCACTTGGAAGAGGATTTCAAGTTATCGCATGATTATTGGATTTCATCAGTCAAAACTTCAGAGGTATGGTTCATTGGCAGCAATTAATGTTTATTTGAGTGAACATGAAGCATAGAAGGCGGCTAAAGCATAACTTAGAAGGCAAGATTCCTGTGCCATGAATGCTTTAGGGTCCTATCATAACTGCCATAACTGCTGTAAGATTAGTCTTTGCCTGTTAAGCTGAATTGCCTACCCACACATTCTTTGAACAAGGACAGCTCACAGCTATTAATACAAGCAAATCGTGAAAAACCCTCCAAGGTGATGGATATTCATTGTGGCCTCTAACAATGTCCAGCAAGCACCTGAAACTTTCACTCTTGTGACCTTACTTGAAGTTAAAAGACACCTATGATGGAATCCTTTCTGGGAACTCCATGCTCCTCATATCATAGGTGTGCAAGTAATTGTTAAATATTTTAGCCAAACAAATTGTGGGCGTTGGCAGAAGTGAAGTCTTATTGCTAGAACGCTTGGCTGTTTCTTGAGCAGGCCGCGTCTCAGGAGTGTCCAGGCCGACAAAAACAAAATTGCAAGCTAAAAGTATAATTTATTCTGCAACCTTCTGCTGTCTGATGTGATCTAGGAGTAGGTGCTGGTGCTGAATTTACTTTTAATGCACATTTAGGCCACCATGTGCTAGGAACGTGTGATAAGTAACCCATTTTGGGCGGAGTTAGCCCCCCCCAAGAAATTGGAATCTTTGAACAGGCTCCCTCTCGTGTGGCTCACGTCGACAACAAGCAAAGTTCCTTTCTCGCTCTAACTGCAAATGCATTGCAGATAGAGCCTGTTGAATTTGCTCACAAAAGGTTTCAAGCTACTGTAGAGGAAATGTGTTCCCTTTCAAAATTAACACTTTCTGCCCTGTGCAGGACGGCGTGCTTGTAGAGACATACTTAATTTGAGAGGGCGCAGTGGTCCTGGAATTTGATGTTTAAGGGACAGCTCGGAGTATGCGTGGTCAGAAGTGCCAACCCAACCTCGTTCTGCCTCTCCCTTGCAGCAGCCCAAGGGGACTCTTCAGCATCCCCCTCCAAAGCAGCGACAGCATGGGAAATACCTGCTAGCATGCAACAACCACAGACATGGGATCAGCAGTGGAAATAGCAGGATTTGAAGGAAAGTAGTGGCAGCAGGGTCCCCAATGCAGCAATGAAAATAAATGATTACGGAGGTGGATGGGGGATAACATCAGGAAAAAGAATGAAAGGGGAAAAGCATGGAGGGGACGAGGGATCGCTTGCATGCCTGCTCAAGGTGAACTGCAATCATGGATTGCCTTGACCTGACATGAATTTGTTTTGATGTTGAAAGTGCGCCAAGAGTTCAATTTTTTTAATTGTGTCCTGTGTGCTTTGGGGACAAAATGGACCAAGGCTCCTGCAAGGTTCATATGTCGTAGAATAAAAATATAGTTAACAGAACTTTTGATTTGTGGTAAGATTAAAACATATAATTGGGGGAAAGGGTGCGTGCTGGAATTTGTTTTTTGATATTGAAGCTAACATGTATTGTGCACAAGGGTGTTAGCTGGAGATCCGAGCAAACCTCCGGACTTGGGACCCCAAACTTTGAATTCAGACTTAAATAACAAGACAACAAGATTTCAATTCAAGGCCTGGTTACGATAGAGAGAGGCGTTCCAGACGTGAAAGATGTGTGAAAGCTCACATAAAGTGCCCCTGAGTGAAAATAGAGGTCAGGGCTCACATGTCCACCAACTCCCCCGGGCGTTCTCACCCACCCTGACCCGACCAGATAACTGATTGACCCCTTCTCTTTGCATTGGTATCTGCTATATCACTGCTACATACATAAGGGAAAATGCGACACCATTTGGTCTGTTGGGAATCATTTATTTTTCACCACATTGCCCCCTTCTCCCCTTTTTGAGCACCCTACAAACCGAAAGGATTATTTTTGCAGGGTTGTGCCTCTGTTATCATAGAACAAGGCTGAATAAAACATTTTTGGAGGGGTGGGGCCAGGGAGGCTCAGATAAGCTTCTTTTGACCAACCCCTGAAAATGGCCGAGTTAGGACCCTCTGATGGGTGTTTCAGAACTAGCAGAGCGTATTCAGCGACAGCGGAATTGAAACGCTTGCAAAAGCAGCCTCAAGAACTCTCGCCTTGCGTGTTGCATCCAGGTATATCCGACACTTGGAACAACAATTACAAAAGCGAGGAGACGATCTGGCGACCCTAAGTCAAGTCTTTAAGAAGGTGGGGGCAAAGGCATCAAGGCTTTTGCTCAGCCACCTTTGTGTCTTTAGTCCTGGATATTTCCCATTCAACTCCCCTGTAATGCACATACCTGTGAATGGATAGATAGGGTATCTTGGTTTCCCAAAGAGACTTCCTCAGGCTAGGGGATCCAAGTCCCAGGTGGCTAGTGCCTTGGTGGTTATGTCTAGATGACTATTTTTGCGGAATACTCCATTGAGTTCAACTTTGAAGGAATGCTCCATAAAAAGGAATGAAGTCAAACAACAGTCTTTTAAGCTGGAATGCTGCATTGACATGGTTTGATTCATGTCCTGTCACCCTTTTCTGTCAAAACAGAGCCAGGTGCTTCTTTGCTTGCTCTTCATGTTGTAGAAATGGAGCAGCCCATTGCACAACGCTTTGTCGCCTGTCAATGCCTGCCGCTTAGGATTGGCCAACTACATGTGTAAACGTCATGTTCACACATTTTCCTGCAAAAGTATCTGAAGTGCACGCCAATAGGTACAGAACTGGCCAATCCTCTTTCTGTGCTGATGCTGTGGCCTTGATGCCGTTACATGTAGCTCACTGCTCCTGTGCTGGCACTGCTTTTCAACAGACATCCTTGGAGTATGCTGAGGTTGGGAGGGTGGTTGATGTAGCGCTCGCGGCGGTGAAGTATGGGGCTCCAGGTGCTGATGCCAAAGGATACTTGGCAAAAGTACAAGGACGACTGGCAGTACTAGAGAAGGTAAGCAGCTTTTCAAGTTTGGCCTCCTTGCATTACATGTGCATTCAAGGTTCCTGGCTGGAGAGGGAAGCATAGGAGAAGCCAAATCAGGTTTTAATGGGTGGACTGATGAAATGTCTTGCTTGCCACTTCCTGCAGGCGTTTAGGAAAACACCAGTGGATTGGTTTGTTGGAGTTGGAAGGTCATCCGTTTGATTTCCCACCTTTTACATGCGCAGGCAATGAAGGAGCAGCGAGAAGCAATGCAAAAGTTGGTGCCCGTCAAAGTGCCAATCAAATGGGATGGAGGGGCTAACTCTGTGAGAGTAATGGTAGGTGGTACTTCTGACTTGCCCAGCTGCATGTCGATCAGCCAGCTGGCTTCCAAGAGTTGAGGCTTCTTACTCATGAGATCATAGTGTTTAAACAGTGTTTAGAAATGCACCAATATGCATGTCCTGACACTGCCATTGAGTGTGGTGTCACTCTGACTTCCCATGCTAATCCATATTCACCTCTATGCCCTCATGTTTGCGCTGAAGTCATCTATGTAAGCATGTGTGGCAATGCTTACATGTATGTGCCGATGAGCATAAGAAAGCTGGCGCAGGGCTATAGAACTAGTTTCAGTTGCATACATTGGAGTGCCAACGCCTCACTAAAAACAAGCCAAGGCAGCAGTGTGGGTGCTTGTCCGCACGCGCCTGTATCAGAATGACAGGTAATGACGCTTGTGTATCTGAAAGTAGGAGTGAAGTCTTCTAGCATTGCTTTGCTTAAATTGATTTTTTTACTTAAGCTTGCGTTACTCAAAGCCATGTGTCAGGCTACCCGTCGCGCCTTAAGGCTCCCGCGAATGTGCCTTTGAGGGTACACACTTTCATGCAGCATGAATCATGCTCACAAATTTGCTTGAGTGTCTCCATTTGCATATGGTTGTAGGGTTCTTTTGATTTCTGGACGAGGGGAGTAGACATGTCAAGTCCAGACGCAGACGGAGGCGACAGCATGCAGCGCAGTTTTGAGACGACACTGAGCCTTGTACCAGTGAGTACACGCAATCCTGAATCACTAGGATCCAAAAATTTTCAGGTTGACGTGGCCAACTTGTGCATGCACTTCAGGTAGGCTCACAAGGTTGCATCATTGTGTAGTCTCGGGTATTTGCGATTCAGGAACGTAAGGTGTCGTTAAACTAGGGTTGCATGCTTTTCCTTCCTCTGTATGTTCTGCCCAACACTTCAAGAGCAGAATGCTTATAGCTGCTACAGCTTGGTCTTGGCCACGCTCTGTTTCGAATGACTTGGGTCTGCCTGTCCTCATCTTGCGAAAGCACAAGCTGAGTGCAGGAGTTGTATGTGCATGCGCTTGCCAATGATAGACAGCATGCTCCACTGGCAGCATGCCATGCCGGAGCTTGTTCCTTTGGTGCACTGCATTCTGAGGCTCTTGTTTGATTGCCGCGGCTCCCAACACATCCAGGGCACCTACCTTATCAAGTTTTTGGTGGACAACCAATGGCGTTGCGCGCCTGGATGGCCCATTGAGAGCAGCAGTGACGGGGACAACAACGTCCTGCACGTTGACCCCTTGCCCTGATTGGTTTGGCACTAGGTGTCCATTTATCCATTTGACGTGGGGAGTGTTTGCACTGCCTACGTCATTTTCCCATGTTTTCTTTTGTTGTTAGCCGTTGCCAGACAGGCCTTATCTGCGCCATGGCAGGCAGCTGCTTTGCCTGTATTATTGAGTGTAACAGTGTAATGCTGGAACACAGGGATGTGGAAGCCTACGAAGGGAACCAACCAGCATGGTGCAGCCATGCCCCTTTCCTTGAGTTGGCAATGAGCGTTAGAACACGAAGAAAAAAACACTCCTTGTATAGCCTGCTTGTTGATAAGATTTGTGAGGCAGGGGCACGTGTCAGCTTGCGCGTTGTGAAACAGATTTTGGTTCTTTTTTGTTTTTTTGTTCTTGCTGTACAGGCCAGGATTCAAGGTGAATATCATCAAACAAGTCCTCATGTATGTGGTCTCATTTCATTGTTGGCACAGAGATGCATATCACTAAACAAAGACTTATATGACAAACCAATCGTGGTCCCTCATGATTGTGGTCTCATCTCATTTTTGACACGCAGAAAGCCACCGAGCTTGCTTTGAAGCAAGCAGGCTCTTTGCTAGATCATGCACAGGGTATTCCTTGTAACCCTCCTGATCTCCATTGACCACTTTCTCTCTCCGTGGAGGGGATGCACGGTGCCTTGGCCCTAGGTATCCTCTTTTCCTTGATGATTGTAGAATGTGATTCTGCTGCTTACACAGTCACAGCCTTTCTTGGGATGGCCTTGTTCGTGTGGGGAGTGCTGTGAAAAAAAAGGAAGGACTTAGGATAGGATAGGGTTGCATAGCTGTACCTGTCAACAAGGGCAGCTTGGCTGAAGCAAAAAGGTGCCTGTAACCGAACTAAGCCAAACTTGTGAACAAATGTGTCGACTGAAGAGGGAAGCAAGTCCTTGAACTGAGTTTAGGATAGGATAGGATAGGGTTACATACATGAACATATGAACTGAGTTTAGAAGTGCCAAATAGAAGGACTTAGGCAAAGAAGAGTGACCCTAGAGGAAACAAAAAAATAACGCAGGCAGAGAATCCTCCCTACATCGACTAAGGTCCTTAGTAAGGATATTGAACTCTTTTTGGCGAAGCCCCATTCATGGGGCGTGAGCCCCTAGGTTTGGCAATTTCCCAGTAAAGTTCACACTAGGCCGTCCAGGCCCTCCCAACGCACCCCCCCTTCTGGAACCCGGCATGCAGGCCAAGCAAACTTGTTGGTCGGGAGATTTGCGATTGGGTGGCCGGTCAGTGCAGTGGGCAATGCTGGGCGATGCCGACGAGCACAAGTTTGGTAGCCAAGGAGAAGCTGACCTCAATTGTTCTTGCTCAGTGCTGAGCTTCAACGGCCAAATCTTGGTTGTAACCAAATGTATATAATAGACACGTTTCCGAGGCAAGTTATTGATGCCTTCCATTCAGCATTCATTCAGTGCAGCATGTGGAGGAGCGGGCTCGCGGTTCAGAAATTCGTGTAGCTACACCTTTAGGTGCTGCTGACTGTGGTGCCTCTGGTAATGCATGCAGCAATGCGCACGGCAATGCATGCAGCAATGCACACAGCAATGCTGTGCTGATGATGCATTCTTGTTTACATGTGCTTTATGGAATGCTCCAGTGCTGTCAAAGAGGCTTCGCCAATTTTTCAGCGTCGCTTGCGACGCTTTCCCCACTTGTTCTTTTCCTTTTCCTTCAAAAAAAAGAACTTCTTGAAGGGTATGGGCAGTGTAGATAGTCCCACCCACACCCAGGAGGATTGGGTGGATAGTAATCTCTGCACCTTGGAGTTGTTTGCACAGTTCACTGTGTTGTTGCTGTGGGGCTTCTAGCTGGGCAACAGGCCTCGTATCTTTGCAGTATTTGATTTCTATCTGTGAATATGACGGGCTGGAGTGGTGCTACTCCCCATACTGCGCAGTACCCGGGTTGAGGGTGGAGTGGGTGGTCTGTTTGGGTTAGTGGGTGAGGAGTGACCAAGGTTGCATCAGGACGGCTGGAGCTCACTTATTTCATAAGCTTAATCAGCAGAAAATGCTTCCCATCTCTGCATGAATTCACCTTCTATAGGCAGGTTAGCAGTCAATCGTTTCAACTGGGATCCAGAAGACACCAAAGAAACACGACCAACTTTCCTCCAGCGCATTGTCGAATTTGAGACTCACAAGGATGAGCCGAACCTCTCCATACCTGCTGCTGACCTTGCATTAGATAACCTAGAAAGTCAAAAATTTGGCAGAGAAGACACAAACGATAAATGGAGACAGAAATTAAACACAGAACTCCGCAACAGGGTCACCTTTGATGTCAACCCCACGGACCCACAAGCAGACATTATAGTGACTGGGCGTTGCAAGTTTTGTATTACAAGCGTTGACTCTGTTAGATCAAAGCCCAGAGGCACAACAGGTCCCCACCCCAGAGCAGAGGCCACTAACTCCCCTTCGACACCTTCCATACCACCCCTGGTACTACCGGAGACCAACTCCCTACAGGTGGCATGCATCTACGGTACAGATGGCGAATGTCAAGGGATTCTCACCCCAGAGCGCATAAATATCCTATTGTATCATAACGCATTTGACAGAGCCAAGCAGAGTGGGGTACATGACACAATCCAACCTCCACTTAAAAGTTATGCTTCTGAGCTCCTGGGCCTCTTCTCGCGCTCTATCTTGAAGCAGCAGCAGTAAACACCAAAGTTAAAAAAAACCAAGACTCCTACATGCACATCCTACCTGAACATGTCCGCTTAGTGACCCAGGAAAAACGGCCTCACCCTTAAAACAGAACCCCAAATACAACCACTTCTGGAGCAAACACCCTCGAAACAGGATCTTTGGAGCTATCCACAATGCTTTGTCGCCCAAATTCTCAGGCTTTTCGTCATGCCATCCTATCTATGACGACCATGTAATGTACCTCACCCTGAAACATGCCATTTACTCTGGAATACTACAAACTGATGCAACAGCAACTTCCGTGTTCCTACCAAGCTGGGGAGATCCAATGAGCACCAATCTATACTCCAAACTTCTTAATGCCTACCCTCACCTTTGTTGCACATTGGTAACCATACCCTCAGCAGCTCTCAACTATGCTACTCCCCACTTCTGGGTCAGCAAGGAATTCATGCTTCCCCGCCACTCCTGGAGCCTACAAATTATCGCTGTCTGGAATACTGCAGCAAGAATCCGGCTAAATGAGAACAACCCAACTTGGCTCACTGATTTAGCACAACAAATCCCTGAAGCACGCTGGTGGAAAACAACCATCAGCAATGACCCAGTTCTCAACCCCAGACACACCAGGCATTGAGACTGGTTTCAAAAAGTTTGAAAAACTCCCCTCTGACCAACAACGCACCCCTAAGAACATTGTCCAAAGCCAACAACCCCTCTTGTCGCCTACCGCATCTAGCCCAAACCTGGTCCAAAAAGTCAAAAATTGGAAAGAGTGGGCATACACAGATGTTAGCTGCCAAATACACCTCGGAAGACAAGTAATAGGAGCAGGAGTCTACCACCCTGACAATGATAGTCCCAATTATGTCCAACCAAACGGAGCGGGGATCATGTCAGGCTGAGAAAGTGATGCAGCCATAGCAGTGTCTTAACATCCCATGACCACAGCATCAATATTTTCCTTCTCTAAACGCAGCCACAGCTGCTCAATCACAGGTATAAATACCAACTGTCCAACTAACTCAACTAACTTGCAGCACACTCTCGTTGCAGCAGACTCTCGTCATGACAATCACCATACAATTGTAAGGGCTGAACTAGCAGCAATAGCAGCAGCCATTCTCCAGGGCCACTCCCACATTGCTACTGATAGCCTTTCTTCACTCCTCCAAGTCAGAAAGCAAACACTGTATCCAGAGCTTCATCGCCAGCATGTCCAAGGCCATATCCTTAAGAGATTATACAGCTCGATCCTCATTAGTTCAGTCTCTTTCCCTCTCCTAGGCCAGCTGTAGCTAGTGTAATTTTGAGGGACCTCTGGTGAGGCCCTTGCTAGCTTGCTAGTTAAGGGACCTTTCCTGAATGCACTCAGCTGGGCATGGCTTGCGTAGACTTTTCTATTCTAAACAGCTTGTGCACAATTCCAATTCGCGCACATTTTACAGGCACAATTCACCTACCCCTTTTTTATCTCTACACGGTTAAACATCACGCTGGAATTGCGGGTAACGAATGCGCAGATGCCATTGCAAAACACCAGGCTTTTCAGGGTGATGACACCCCTGCAGACACAACCTTCCCCTGCGTAAACCTTGAAGGCAATCCTTTCCATGACACCACCTGGCTTGCCTTTGAGGAAGCTGCCCGCTTCCATGCAAGCACATCAGAGCGCCCTGACTCGCCTGCCCCAAAGTTTAAATACTTTTCCAACCTTCGTGATGCTCTGACGACGCACATGCACTCAAAACACAGACTCAAAACACGGAAATGCTAACACTGAGACAGGATACCACTCTTATTACCAAAGCCTACTTCCTACATCCCATAAAAAGGTTAGCTATGCCTTCTGGACCACGCCATAAGTTCTTTTTTAAATGAAATGAAACATTTTCAACTACCGCACAGGTACCCTCTTCAATCAAAAGCATGCGGTGCGCTTAAAAATGTCCACCAGCTTACAATGTCCCCTCTGCGGGGAGCCAGACAGTGCCCTTCACACTCTTTCAGGATGTAAACACTCCAAATATGGTAACCGAGCGTCACAATATTACCAGCAGAATCCTCCTTTAAGGTGTCAGAAAAGGCCCTCTTGGGGCAGGCCTTGCCTCCATGGACATTGGCAGCGCAGATCGTATTGCTTTACGGAACCTGCAGATCCCTAAACACTCAACAAATAGAACCCTTCCAAAATACATTTTCCCTCGTCGTTTCCCTGACAAACAAAGGCTCACCTCTAGTCACCCTGATGCCATTTTAGTTGTTCCAATGAAAAGAGTGCCAAAGACCAATTCCCGGTATCCATTGAGAAGTAGATGGGGGCGCGGGGGGAACAGGGAGCACTCAGCGCTAGCCACAGCCACTCCACCTCCTTCCAAGGTCTGTAACCCTAGTCAGCTCCTCCCAAAACAGAGGCACATCCATCTTGTGGACGTCAAATACTGTGAAGACACCAGGCCCAAGAATCAGCTGGAGGCCTCCAAGCAACAGCACCAGGACCTCTGTCGCGATCTTTCAAGGGTCTCAGCTCAAGTCACCCTCCATACCATTCTGTTAGGTGTGGGAGGGGTCATCTACACCCCCCACACTCTGGAGCCTCTTAAAGAGCTTGGTCTTGACACTCATACAGCCACCAGGCTTGCTCTGAAGCTTCATGCTCATTCCGTCCAGTATGCTTATAAACTTTCTAGCACCAGACGCGCTCTTGAGAAGACTCCTCTCAACTCTCGTCACCAAGATCAGGCACGGGCTACTGCTAATAACCCTCCTGATCCCCATTGACTTCTTTCTTTTGTTTCTCTTGGTGAAGGGGATACACGGTGCCTCAGCCCTAGGTATCCTCTTTTCCTTCATTGATGTGGGGAGTGCTTACACTGCCTGCGTAGTTTTTCTTAACTAATATCATTTAATCCTTATGAGCAAGCGGCCGAACGGCAAGCGTAGATCTTTCTTATCTTTCTTTTTTGGGTGTGAAGCGAAATACCATTAACTGGGCTTTTTAGAGAGAATGTGGGCACCAACCACGGCAACATCACTGGTTCAAAGCTGCAGTCAATCTGTATAACAGCATGCTTGGTACTAAAAGCATTACTTTGCGCCATGTTGTGCAAGCAGATTTGAAGTTACAATGTACTAGATCTCCTTAGTAAGGATGACAAGTACTGGACAGCGCAGTTCATTCAAGCCTTACGAGATTTGCATGTTGCTGGTATTTTTGAGCAGGCTGTGAGGTCACTGACCTCCGGGAGGTGCTGTTTCCATGAATGATTTGTGTGCAGATTTGGGGTACAGATTGCAAGGAGTTTTGAGAGTGGCTGAGTCAGTGGATCCCAAAGGAAACAGCAATAAATATAAGCTTGCAACCTACCAAGCTGGGTTTACTACTCTTTTTGTATGCAACGCTCATCAAACTTATGTACCCCTGCCTTGGTATCTTCTTCTGGATTTGCTTAAGCAAGTTATGCGTAATATAAGCAGGTTGGCTTTGTGCTCATACTTTGAATGTTGAGTCGGCTTGGCAGGATGGAACATCTGTGTGTGACAGGTACTCTTGCAACCAAACTCGAGATAAAGTGCACATTCTTTTTGAATCTTCTGATGAATAAGTTTGTTCTTTGTGCTGCGAGTATCACATGCTTTTTGAACCTACTTCCAGGATTTTTGTGAGACGTAGCATTTTTGCTGGATCCATTGAATTGTCAACTTGTGTTTCTCAATTCCCTCATCAGCGAACACAAAGCTTTTCTTTTTCGTGTGCGTCTAAGCTGCCAGCCACAAGCTGATCAGCCTAACGTCCCGGCTGAAGGCTGAAGCTATGTACCCCTATCCTATCCTGGCTTAACCCTCGTTACCCCTCATTGTAGCCATTGAATCTGCCTAAACATGTCGTACACTGCGGCACAGTGTGGCTTGATTTTGCATTTGTCCCCATTATTCCCAAAGTAGAGCATTTTTTAGTGTCCGTACTTGCTTCACTGAAACTTGGCAAGATAACACTGACCAATCAGCTAGAGTATTGGGCCGTAGGCCTTTCTTTTATAAGCTTTTAAATTAACACCAACAAAAGAAACACATGAAACTTTCATCAAAGAGGAATTTAGCAGCAGCAGCAACATGCTTTGGGACAGACATTAAAACATGACAGTGTGCATGCCTCAAACTGCAAAAACTGCTCTGGAAGTCACACTCTACCAGCATGTTGTTTAATCGTCATGTAAGTAAAGCGATCACGACCATATCATTCTTGTTGCTTTCATGATGTGCTGCATCCCTTATTAGCTGCGTGGATCTTACTTGTACGCTGTTTTAATCAAATAATGAAAATGTGACCACATATGCTGCCCAAGCTGCATGCTGGCAAAAATGGATGCCCAGGAAACACTCATCCGTCCGATTTTGTAACATCTGCCCTGGGGCTCATACCAAGCCTGAGTTTGCAACATCTGCCTGGGGACTGAGTTTGCAATAACTGCCTTGGGGCTCATACCAAGCTTGGTTCAGCACCACTTCAGGCACCCTTCCTCATTTCGCGGACTGCGTTCTTCACCTCATCTTTCTGCACGCAGCAAAGTAGCCAGGAGGCAAAAATGAGCTCCAATAAGATGGAAATTAATGGTGAAAACCGCAATCTAGAGTTAAGAGGCCGACAGTAGTGCTGGCGCTATATTGCTATGGAATGCGAAGAGCGGAAGCCAGATGCTCATAGTAAAGCGTCAAGCATAACGAAAAACCAAACACAACAATTTGGGCACAGCAACTGCCAACTTGTTCGTCACGCCTTCACCTTTTAAAGGAGGATTCTCACCTTGGCAGCATTTGGCTCAAACACGTATTTGATCAGAGACTCCTTGATGGGCAGGATGTTTGGGAACTCAGACTGGATCTGCGCATCACGACCGAAGAGTCCAGCATGAGGCAAGTATTTATATGCCAAAGTTTTCTTCTTGGGACCATCCAATACTCCAAGTCAAGCACACCTAGCTCCATACAGGTACAGGCGCAACGAGAATATGGTCCGTGCATTTACATGCTTTTCAGCAAGCAATGACAAAGGTTGAATTCACACCAGACCTGAATGGGCACACACACACACACACACAAACACACATCCACACACCCGCGTTGTATCCAGGAGGTTGTTGGATCGAGGGGCGACGATAACCTTGGCCTGCTCCTCCAGGGTGAAGTTTTGCCATGTGAACTCAGGGTCTATGTACTGCTTGTACAGCTCCAGTATCTGAGAGCAACAGGACGAGGTATGAACGTCAGCATGAAGAAATAAAGATCAAGAATCATCGATAGTCTCATTACTGATGCTGGCTGCGGAGCCAGAGGAGAGGACAGCAATGCTGGGTGACAAAGAGCAGGTCTGTGACAATTTACCAAACAAGTGGTTTAATGCGTGAATGGTAAGGCTTCCTTAGGTTCACGCAGCGCACACACACGCGCACACGCGCGCATGCACGCGCACACACGGACGACTCAATTCCCTTACCTGTAAGTGGTGCAGAGCATGAGTCGCTATTGGCCAGTGGACGCCTGACCAATTGATCCAGGTCACCACATGCAGGCAGGGGGTGAGTGCTCTCCCCTCATTGTGGCTGATGCATCCAGGATTCGTGTACTCACCTCATTATGGCTGATGCACCCAGGATTCGTGTAGTTCATGATGCCTGTGAGCTTTCGCTTAGCCTGCAGCAGCAGGAGAGGAAACACTTCTGCTTTGATCTTGAAACAACGAAAACAACACACGGCAAGACATTGCATGCACTGGTGGCATGTGGGAAAGACATGGCTTATACACAGCATGGTGCTCAACAAAGCCTTGCAAGGGCCATACGATGCTGGGCTGCTTTGGGGTGGAGCAGCAGCAACCGGAGCTAAGTCCCTGTTTCTGGCCAGTACAGCATGAGGTGACTGGCACCTTTCCGCCCAGTAGAGCATCAGGTCACCGGCCTCTACTTTCTGCCCAGTACAGCACCAGGTGACTGGCCTCTGCACCCAGGCCAGTGCCTGAGTTCAGTCTCTGCTTCCTGACGTCAAGTACGCGTTTGCCACTTGTGGCATAGCTTGTGAGCGCGCCAAAAGGCTGAGACTCTCTGCTTGGTACACTGAGGAATGATGAGCGGCTGGCTATCCACCTCCGAGGTACTCACCATCTCAATCGAGTATGGCAGTAGCTCTGGCAGCACAGTCATTGAGTTGGGGATGTTGACGACCTGCGGACGCACAAAATGGAGGGAAGATGGTAGGAAGGTAGGCAGCTGGTGCGCACTTCAGGTTCGAGGTTTTGAAACAGGGAAGCGAAAGCTCAGGAAGCATATGTGCTCAGTGGGTAACAAGATGCAAAGCAGCGAATCAGCTGCCTCCTTTTTCAATCTGCTTCTGCAGACCCCAACCTGCTCCAGCCTAGAAAAGTGTACTGTAAAGGTCAGAAGCAGAATGGCCGTGCATGAACAAAACGGTAGACATGAGCAGAGGACAGGAGTTTTTAATGTGCACAACAATGGGGATGAAGACATGTGGGAGGAATGCATGGTTTGACCATTCTCATATGCAACAGTCTAATGAGACCAGCTTCAGCAGCGGTACGCAGGACAGGTAGGTACACTTTGCTCCATCTTATCACTATGGCAGAAGAATTGAAATTGGCCGGTTTTTTTCTTATAGTTGCCCTTTCTCCACTCTGTTGTGCGAAACCCCTTGCCTCGCCTTCCTAAAATACCTACTGAACGCACCTTGTCATCCTTGATGACCATGGTGACGCACCTTGTCATACTTGATGATCTTAGTGATGAAGTTTCGGGGGTACACAAGGTCAGCCACAATGGGCATACGCACGCGCAGTGTGAGCACATTGGGGTACTCCTTGAGCAAACTTTCTACGATGGCCTGTGAGTAAGCAAGGTCAGAAAGGCCGCACACATGAGCAGGTCATTGTCATGCCATCTGGGGCGTGGTGTTGCAAAAAAAGGCAGGCTCGCTAAGGCAGAAACTTGCAAAGCAAATTCTAAAACAAAAATCAACCCAAGTACTTTTTGTAATGAGTGCCAACAACCTGTGCGTACGCAGCATCATTATCAGTAGCAGAAGAAAAGACATTATGGAACACTTTCCTCCCGGCACGTGATGAGGGGGAAACCGACGAGATGCTTGAGGAGAAAAAGGCAGAAATTTACCAGAGGATATGAGATGCCCTAAGCGGGTAATCATGAAGCTTGGAAAGATAGCAGTAAATTGTCTGAGGATAACAGAAAATGTGACACTTCATAATTCCTTTGATATACACAAAATTACTTGGGACTAGTTTTTTTGTAGATTTCTTTTTTAAAAGCCTCTGAGACACCTCTCAAAAAAAAGATGCAGGGGACTCAATGTTTCCTACTGGGCCATCCTTCAAAAATGGATAGGTTTCCCAAAATACAGGGTCTGTCTAAAAATCCCCTGAGACCAGATGGAGGGCTCCGAAAGTAATCTTATTGCTACTGTCTCCAATGGACTCCACAACATAAGGAGAGTAGAGCCTCATAAGACTAATTTGCAGATTGGCAAAAGATTATTTTCCAATGCCTGAGTATTGATCCAAAAGTGGACAACTCCCCTTTGTCGTTGGATGTGCTCTTTCCCGGTTTTCTTTCTCAAATCTAACCATGCCAACCAGCATTACGCCATACATATCATGTTCACCAAACAAAATGAAAATCGGAGGACCCCCAATCACTCTCCTGGTATCAGATCACCCAAAAAGGGCCCACGGCTCCAACCTGGGAAAATGTTTTACTCCCATTGTGTGTGACCTCCATATACATGATTAACATCCTGCATACTTAAAAAAGGAAGACAGGTCGAAATTTGATCTTTTTGGCACCCCTTGTGCTGGATTCCCTCTAAGGGAAATGGCTGAAATACTGTATTTGACCAACCACGCACCCCAAAAATGAATATTTACAAAACTGCGCATCAACCATGCAGGCGCGCTCTTGACCACTGATATACTCTCACTGTCGAACACGTTGATTTACACATCCGCGCACCCTAAAAATGAATATATAAATGTACGCGCAGTCACCGCGCAGGGTCAAAAAGTTCTATTTGCGTGGTGATATAAGTTCTCTCTACGAAAGAATATATGCCGCGGCTAATTTGGCAGGTGCGCCCCAATTTGGTACAGAAAAACTCTAGTGCAATAGACAACTACATTTTGCCAAGCTTTAGTGTCCCAGGTTTGGGCACACCTATGCTGGGAGCAGTTAAAAAACACCTGTTCTTTGGGGGCAGTCGTCCACCTGTGGTATTAATCAGGCGTTTGCCATGAGGGTTGAGGGCCTTTCACTTGAGATGCTCGCTCAACCAAGTTTGTGCTTCAAGGTGCACCTCGCCCAACTTACACGTTGACACATTCTGCAAGGATAACAGATTCCTTGTGGCTAACACAGCTTTAGCCACGGAGACTGATGGCAGGAGTATGGAGCACAACAAAACTGACAAAGCAAAGACTGATGGCAGGAGGGGCAGGGGGCCCTGCCCAACAACTTGAAGAGAGCAGCATGCAAGCAACATTACGCCCAACCTCGCCTTTAATGTGTAGCTGTGCTTTGACAAGCACACCTCATTCTACCAAACAATTGAGGAAGTATTTTTAGAAGGGCTTGTGGTACCTTAGAATATGAGTAGTAGGAGCCGGTGAAGTTTGGCTGGTCGCTTTCTTTGAAGCCCTTGCCGCTGTTCATAGGGAAATTGTCATCGTAGTGGAAGATGCAGCCGGTCCCGTAGTAGGTCATGTGGATGTTCTTGGTCAGGCACACATCAGCAAGTGTCAGGCAACCCACAACATTCGCTCGGATGGTCTCCACCTGTTGAAGGAAGATGTCCCCAAAAAATGGTATGTGCACACGCATGAGATGAAGGCTAACACGATATGAATTGTGACGATGTTTCTGTAGGAGCGAAAGGGTGTGTGTGCGAGCAAGGGAGAGTGACAAAGCTCATGAGCTGTCTCAAATCAGCGCTTGATTACACCTTCGTTTGCATGCGTGCAAAATTTTGCAATGCGTACAGTCTTCATGGTGCATCTGTGCTTGCTGACCAGTCTGTGAACATGTGTATTTGCATGATATTCACCTTGTGGGACTCGCACCAGTCTACATTAGGGCGGCCTGTCAGCCCAGCTGCGTTGAGGACATGGGTGGGCTTCACCTGCAAAGGAGACGGGTGGGCAGGTGCTGGCCCGGGCATCCCACACCAAAACTATCACTGATGACTTGTAGCACTGCTGTGCTCCTCCATGCACCTGCAAGCTGTGGTGCAAGCAAACACGAAACAAGCAATGATTTCGACGGGATGGGACACCCTACCCTCTCGATGTCTGCCAACACGGCAGAGCGGTCCTCCAGCCGTGCGGTGGCGTATTCGAATTTTGCGCCCATGTCCTGGAGCATGCCCCCCACAAGCTGGCCAATCCAGCCCGTGCGCCCAAAGATGAGGAAAATCGGATCACTACTCATTTTTCCACGCAAAAATAAACCAGTCGAGTTTCAAATCTACTGAATTTTGACTGTGGAGGGCGTTCCCGACCTGCTTACAACCGTCACTCCATCAACTAGTCATTGAAAAGACCAATCATAACTAACAAAAATCAAGCAAGACATTGCGCTTCCCTATGCTGTGGTAAGCTTTAGCAGATGGTCAATGCCAAACCCGCCATTCAAAAGGAGGAGGTGGCCCCAGCTGCAGAGGACAGTGTCCAAGTGACCAAGAAACAGGATGTGTACCAACAATACTATGAATTATTGTCCAGCAGCCTTGAAGAAGCTACCACGTAAGAAGTATATAAGCACCAGCGTTAAGCCCATCCGATCCCATCCCATCCAGGAAAGCCGAAAGAGGACTCAGGGTATTTGCCACTCAGCCATGCTTGTGTATGACAATCTGCAGGCATTTAGCTAGCGTGCTGGATCTCCCAGACTATGAAAGCAATCCACGCAGCGCAGCACGGCTGGACTTCATTTCTTATGCACTACAGTGAGTCCCTATATCCATGAAACAATGCAAAAGTGCTGCAGGCTTTCTCTTCTGTTCATTAGGTTTGTATCATGGAGATGCAATGGTGCTCTTGATTTGCAATCCATGAGGGACTAGCTTCAAACAAGGAGACAGCGCAGTAGCAGATCGTGCACGTTTCATGCGTGCAAATTCTGATAAATACGCGTAACTCGATTTACGCGTTTTGCTGAGGTCCTGAGATGTGTTTGAATGTCTCTGCTGAATGTCAGGACAGGTAGGCGAGCACAGCACGCACTTTCAAATGGAGGCCTAGACGAGCCTGTGCACACTTGCAAATTTGAGAGGCCACGAAGATGTGATGCTGAGCATTTGCCTCGTGGACTTTGTTTGCCTTGTATGACCTCAGGTTTGCCAAAGAAGCTTGCTATGGGCCTAGGCGAGTGAATGCATTGATATCCATCGCCAGCTGCATGTTAGATGCTGCAATCGGTGAGTCATGAATCCATATACTTTTCCTACTTTCAAGAATGTCCTCTTATATCATATCAGCGTTTGTGCACCTCAGCAGCCCAGATATGAAGACACATGAAGAAATACACTTCTGCCTGTCATTCCTGTTTTCTTGCTGATGTCTATGATGTAAGAAGATGGTCATGGTTAAATTTGGCTGCAAGCACACCCCTGAGGCTGGCTGAGTCCTTAACTTGGAGATTTGGGGAGTCTGTTACTTTTCTGCAGATAAAGCTATCATAATTCAATGGATGTAATAGTATTGACATGTGCTTTTATCAGCACTTTGTTGTGCGCAAATGCTGAAAAGGAAGGCAAGCATTGTCTGATGCTGTTGTTTACATGTGTTTGAATTCATGTCATAGTAAATTTGCACGCACGCCTCACCCCCCCTTCTATCTTCCCTATTTCGCATGTTATCATCACTTGAGTTCACTTATGGGGCTCATCTGCCTCTTGTTGCAGCTGGTGCCTCTTGTGCAGAGGTCCAGGCAACCTTCCAGACCAGGTTGCTGGCTGCCACCAGCCCAAGGCCTGGGGCAGACAGTGAGCAGTTCTCCCCAGACCAGGTGTGTGCTTGAATTGCCAATGGCACTTCATCAGAGATGAGCAAATAAAGGCTTGCTGCGCATCCTTTGTGTTTCTCTGATTCTTCTGGCTTGCCCTATAAAGGATTGAAGGTGCCGGCCCAAGGTTGGAGGAATATCAGATGGCAGCATCATATTATGCTTGTTACGGTGCTCTTTCAGACAGGACTTGGAGACCCTGGCCTGTCAGACAGGACGGTAAAGCTGGTGCTCATTGAGTACTGCAGGCCGAAAATCAAATGACATGAAGAGATGCACTTGGTCTGAGGTGCTCGCTTTCCTTGCTTCAAAATTGTTCTCTATTGGCACCAAAATGACTATTTGAACAGAAAAAAAATTAGATTGTTCGATGGAACGTCTGCATGGTGAAGAGATTATCTTCAACGTCTGCATCTTGTGAATGGTCGCGTGTGGGGATGGAAAAGCAGGTAACCCCACTGTGCAGGCAGGAATTCTCTGTCACGAGTGCTGCCTGTGTGTGCTATGAGCCCAGAGGGTGTGAGTTGGGTAGGTGTGAGTCCGGTTCCCAGTAGACACTGGATACATATGGACACAGCAACAGGCATTGCAGGCACAATGCACTGGCACATGCTCTGCAAGATTTGTGGGCACGAGCGGAGGCATTGCAACAAGCACTGTAGGGACGCCAGCCACAGCAACTGGCAATGCCAGCATGGATGGTCTAACTCCAGCTCTCATCGCTGGAGCCAACGAATCAATTTCTGCCTGCACAGTAGAACTGCCTGCCTGGGCTGGCTACGCTCATGCTATACCCACAGAAATGTGACAATACTTTACGACTAATGCTATTCCTAAACACAGTACAGAATATTATCTTATATTCAGGTTCTGTTCTGCTCTATTGGGCAAGGCAAGGGAATGGGTTTACATGGGTTTACATTGGTAACCTACAGCCCGAATTTCTAGCTGATCGGTTGCTGGTGAAACATTTTCAACCAGCTTTCACAAGGTTAACAATAAATAAACAAGACAAGTTTCTACAAGTGTTTGTGCCTAGCATCCATTGGAGAACATAAGAAACATGAGCAAGAAAAAGTCCAGCCAAATATGAATGGCAAGGCAAGGGAATGGACTGAGCGGGATGCGCTCAAGCCTAACTCTGCTCTAATACGTTTAAATACAGTGCATTGATTTATGTTGTCTGGCAAACCCTGCGCTCAACTGCAGGTTGCACAGGTTGCACAATATTTCGCCAGGACATTTTTCCGCCATTTTCGCCTGTACTCCTACCTGTATAGCACCCCGCAAGACATCATTGAGTCAAATGCAAGCTTGCTGGTAAGTGTCCCTGGCGCTTCAATCAAGCCTCCCTCTGCTGCCACATGAAAGCTCAAGCATCCCGTTTTCACGAAAAAGCTGCAAAGTGCATTAGTTCATGCTTTGGCTGATGCAGCCGTTGATTTGTCTTACACGTGACCAGGTGGAAACTGCTATAGTGCCATCTTTTGGGGATGCCTTAGCAGAATCTGAGTGGTTAGATGCCTTGGATGCCAAGCGCATGGCAGAGGAAGCTGCTGCTGCAGGTACGGTACTCTTTTCAGGCAACCCAGCTTGCTGGGTTGGATCATTGTTTGGTTCGTGATGACGAGTTTTCTTGCACTCTGTGATGTTCTTAAAAAGCAGTGTCAGGACCCAGGGCTCTTTTGTTTCTCCATCACAAGTGCAAGAGGTGGCATGACTATGACACTGATGCGTTCAGACGTGACAGGTCTGCCCACGCAGATGACTTACCCCTTTCAAGCAAATGACTGCCTGATTGTGAGCCCAAAGGCTATCATCACCACGGAAGAATGGTCATGGCCAATTTTTTTTGCCCCCTTGTTGTCTATTTTTTTGCCATGTGGCTTAAGTTTGCTACATACTGCAGGCATGTGCTTGGGAGTGCCATGAATTGGTTTTGCAACATGGAAGCTTGTGCCCAAGAATCATGTGTGCAGAAGCAAAACAGGCTGAGGAAGCTGCGAAAGAGGCAGCAGCCGCAAAAGCGGCGGAGGAGGCTGCAATGCGTGCTGAAGAGCAACGGCAAGCAGACTTGCTGAGGGTGAGGTCAATTGTGCTTGTGCTGACATTTCTTTTTCTGTCCTTTGGTTTTGCTCATGCGTTGCTGACTGTGCAAACTCATCCACAATCCATCGACCAATAACAGAGAGGCTGCATGCATCAAGGGAAGGCCTGCATGCATGGCCTTGGGGACGCCATGGAACCCACCAGCACAGCCCCACACCCTTGGCCTGTGCTTGGCGGTCATATTCCTCCTTGACTGCAGTTTCCACACAAAAGCTTGGCTGAATGCAGCAACACCAAACCTTGGCCACACACCCTTGACCTGCGCTTGGCGGTCGTGTTCTTCCTTGACTAAAACGTATCAAGGTTGTGTGGGTGTGCACTGGCTTACTTTGCTGAACAAAGCGCCGCAGCAGCAGATACCCCTCCCCACAACAATCATGCTTGAGCATTGCGCAAGATACATGCCCAGGCACCTCCCTAGAGCTGTGAACCTGTTGTCCCCTTGCTTGTTGGCTTTCCACAGAAACCCGCCACTCTAGAGGATGCCATTGAGCACATGGTAGCTGTGCGGTTGGACGCAGAGAAAAAACTACTCTCCGAGGAGTATGCATCTAAGGAGGTGCGTTGCATGCTGATCGCTCTTTCTGGCAGTGCTTTTGTACAAAACAGTAAAGCTGATGTTCCTGATGTTCTCCAATAGGTGCGAGGCACAAACACTTGTAGAAACTTGTCTTGTTTACTTGTTGTTATCCTTGTGAAAGCTGGTTGAGAATGTTTCGCTAGCAACTGATCAGCCAGAGATTTGGGCTGTAGGTTTCAACCCATGTAAACCCATGTAAGCTGCTGCAAAGAATGGATGTCGGCACCCCGAAAAAGGCTACACATGGAGGTAAGAAAGGCTTGTCTGGGCAGAGAGCTGCTGATAATAATGCCTTCATGGAGACATGATGTTACATAGTCCTGGGCAAAAGGCACACATCAAATTTGTCCGCGTTGCTTTTGGGGCGCTGTGACAAGAACATGCTAAATGATAGTTTACCCCTTGCATAATGGATAAGCTTCATTGACATCCAATCAGCTTTGTCATGGAAACTGGTGCATCAAAAGGGAGGCAGCAACTATTAAAGCTTTGCTGTACAGCTATGAGGCCCATAGCACGTATGCTTGAACTTTGCTGATGGCCCTCTGTCACATCCTGAGGTCTGTCCAAATTACGCACCCGATGCCAGGAAATATGGAAATGCTGAGTGCAAAATGTTGAGCTCATGGAGCAGGATGTTTTTTTTGGGGTAGCCATGTCTGCCACAGAGCGCCAGAAATGAGGTAATCGAGCTCTCGTCTCGTACTTGTTCTCTAGATTTGACCGGTTTGGACAGAGCTCCCTTTTTTGCTTCAACCAAGCTGTTCATGCAGGCAGCACAAGTCATGTGACACTTTCCTTTCTTTTCCCTTCCCCCCCCAACGCACATGCTGATATGCAGGAAGCCATGCTGCTAAGGATAGCAGACCTTGAGGCAAGAGCGGGACTGCCCCCTGCCAGCGCAGGGCAGAAGAAGCGAGCAAACCAAGCACCGAGTCCTACGCCACAGTGAGCATGGCCAACTTCTGCTGCTCCTGTTCTTAACTCTGCACTGCTGATAGTTTCTTGCTAGTGCTGTTGATTGACTCCTCTTCCTCAACTGTTTCACTTGAAGCAATACAGAAACGCTGTCTTATAAAGCCTCTGGTGTGATGCTTGGTCTTCAGATTTATTTTCTGACTATTCTCGCTTGATAAGTTAATTGCCCTTCCTTGATGAGGGACGCTTGCTGTTAACGTGACAGTTGAGTGGGTTGTCTGACCACTCTCCGTTGAATTTGCATTGAAAACTGACCAGCTTGAATTGATTTGAGGTGTAACATACAGCACTGATACCAAATGGGCCCGTGAATTAAGAAGAAATAGGCATGTCTAAAAAGGAAAGGGTTA
>OU611754.1:9070018-9125018 GCA_914767535.2 Dunaliella primolecta | reverse complement strand
TGGTTTGAAAAAGCAGACACATCATGAGATTCTGCCTGTGAGAACAAGGGAGCATATTTCCTGCGGAGAGAGACCACCTGGGGATGTGTGCAATGGAAGAGGACATGTTGTTCATCCTGGACATCATCATCGGCCTCACAAAGGTCACAGTTTGGGGAAGAGCTGTGATTCCTGCTCGTAAAAAAGCAATAATTCATGTAGAAAAGGAAAAAGCTTGTTATTGTTTTGATTTAAGAAAGAAGAGATATGATAAGACTGTACATGGTGAATGCCAGGCACATAGGGAGCCATGCTATTGGAAGAGTGAGATAAAGAGAGGAGAGGACCAGAAAATAAGGGAGCATATCTAAGCCGAAGAGAACAAACATGGGAATGAGTGCATTTGAAAAGAACATGTTGCTTATCCTGCACATCATCTTGGGCATCACATAGATCACAGGCAGGGGAAATAGCATCATCCCATGTGGCCTGCTCGACTTACAAGGTATGGACACGAAGGCAAAATTGAGCCACACTGCGGACAATGTGTTTGGGTAAATCCAAGTAGAAATATTTGGGCAGAATATTAGGAGAATGTGTAACGTGTGCAGGCTTCAAGCCTGTTCAACAAGTTGTCTGGGAGAGCACACCAGTGATGATAAGTTAAATTTTTGCTGTTTGTGTTTTGTGGGTCGTAACCAGAAGATTGTCTCCAATATGCTAGATCTTGGCGACAAGAGTTGAGAGGAGTCTTCTCAAGAGCGCGTCTGGTGCTAGAAAGTTTATAAGCATACTGGACGGAATGGGCATGAAGCTTCAGAGCAAGCCTGGTGGCTGTATGAGTGTCAAGACCAAGCTCTTTAAGAGGCTCCAAAGTGTGGGGCGTGTAGATGACCCCTCCCACACCTAACAGATTGGTATGGAGGGTGACTTGAGCTGAGGCCCTTGAAAGATCGCGACAGAGGTCGCGGTGCTGTTGCTTGGAGGCCTCCAGCTGATTCTTGGGCCTGGTGTCTTCACAGTATTTGACGTCCACAAGATGGATGTGCCTCTGTTCTGGGAGGAGCTGACTAGGGTTACAGACCTTGGAAGGAGGTGGAGTGGCTGTGGCTAGCACTGAGTGCTCCCTGTTCCCCTGGCGCCCCCCTCTACTTCTCAATGGATACCGGGAATTAGTCCTTGGCACTCTTTACATTGGAGCAACTATGATTGCATCAGGGCGACTAGAAGTGAGCCTTTGTTTGTCAGGGAAACGACGAGGGAAAATGAATTTGGGAAGGTTTATATTTGTTGAGTGTTCAGGCATCTGCAGGTTCTGTAAAGCAAGACAATCTGCGCTGCCAATGTCCATGGAGGCAAGGCCTGCCCCAAGAGGGCCTTTGCTGACACCTTTAAGGAGGATTCTGCTGGCAATAATGTGGCGTTCGGTTACCATGTTTAAAATGGTGGAGTGCTTACATCCTGAAAGAATGTGAAGGGCACTGTCTGGCTCCCCACAGAGGGGACATTGTAGGCTGGTGGACATTTTAAAGCGCACTGCATGCTTTTGATTGAAAAGGGTACCTGTGCGGTAGTTAAGGAAAGAAAAAAAGAAAAAGCTACGTAGGCAGAGAAAGCTCTCCCTACATCAATTAAGGAAAGAGAGACACATTGGCTCAAAGAGCCGTGAGTCTCCCTCACCAGAAGATGAGAGGGAAATTCATGTGGATCAGGTGGGTTCCTGGCAGCACGCTGCTCCAGGGCACCAGTGTTGTGATGAGTCTTTTTATTTCTAATGGCATGCCTGGTAGGGGTAAGTCTGTGCGCAAATTGTACAGCATGGGCATGGAGTTTTCTTGCAAGTGTTTCAGATCTCTGTGAGTCAATCCTTAATTTTCTGAATGATCAAGGGTATGGGCAGTGTAAATAGTCCCAACCACACCCAGGAGGATTGGGTGGATAGTAATCTCTGCACCTTGGAGTTGTTTGCACAGTTCGCTGTGTTGTTGTTGTGAGGCTTCGGCCCGAAGCGTAGAGTCTAGCTGGGCACTAGGCCTCGTATCTTCACAGTATTTGATTTCTGTCAAGTGGATATGGCGGGCTGGAGTTGTGCTTCTCCCCATACTGCGCAGTACTCGGTGTGAGGGTGGAGCGAGTGGTATGTTTGGATTAGTTGGGTGAGGAGTGACCAAGATAGCATCAGGGAGGCTGGAGTTGCGTCTGGTTTGAATAGGAATCATGGGTTAAAAATGTTTCTTTGCATTTTAAAAAGAAGTTTTGGCATGGTCCAGTACAGAAGGCATTGCTAACCCTTTTATGGACTGTAGGAAGTAGGCTTTGGTAATAAGAGTGGTATCCTTTCTCAGTGTTAGCATTTCTAAGTCTGTGTTTTAAATGCATGTGCGTCCTCAGAGCATCACGAAGGTTGGAAGAATGCTTGAATTTTGGGGCAGGCGAGTCAGGGCGCTCTGATGTGCTTGCACGGGGGCGGGCAGCTTCCTCAAAGGCAAGCCAGGTGGTGTCATGGAAAGGATTGCCTTAAAGGTTGACACAGGGGAAGGTTGTGTCTGCAGGGGTATCATCACCCTGAATAGCCTGGTGTTTGGCCCCTACAAGGAAATACCTCTTTCTCAGCACATCTGGGACCTATAAATTATTGCAGTCTGGAACACACCTGCAAGGATCCATCTAATTAAATAAAACCCAGCTTGGCTACAGGGCCTGGCTACAGCTGTACCAGAGGCCAAATGGAAGCTATGCAGTGTTGGCAACCATTCTACTCTCAATACAATGCATGTCGACATGCCTGGATTTCAAAGTGTCAACGCCTCCTCTCTGACAAGAACGAGTATCTAAAATTTGAACCTACCAGTATCCACAAATAGGTAACCAGGAAGAACTGTTTGTATCTAACCAATCTAGTCCAACCCTCGTGCTCAAAGTCCCTGATTGAAGGACATGGGCTTACACTGATGGTAGCTGTCATATCCAGAACGGCAAACAAAAAGTTGGAGCAGGCGTCTACTGACCTCTCATTGACAGCATAATTTTGTTGAGCCAAATTGCCAAATTACCAACAACATATGTTGAGCTGAATTAGCAGCGATTGCTGCTGCCATCATGCACTCTTATTTGTACATTGCTTCAGACGGTCTCACCTCTCTTTGTCAAATACGTAAACAACTAATTGACCCAGCTAGAAGCCTCACAGCAACAAGGGGGTTACAAGGGGGTTATAAGGGGTTGGCCTACAGCCCAAGAATCGATTCTTGGAGATATCTGGCTGATCGGCTGCTGGTGAAATATTCTCATCCAGCATCAAAAATTGAAACCAATTCTGACAATTTTTTTGAAAATTTGTGCTAGTCTTGATTTAGAAAGCATTGAACTCAAAATCAGTCAAATTATGAAACTCACCAAGAAAGGAATAAGATCAGTGTTTGGAAGCTGGGCAAAAGTATGTAATGGTTTAAAAAAATCAACGAACAGGTCCTTGTATTTTCTGCGCAGCTCACACAACTCAACGCAATTGCAATAGAAAAGAACATATTTCTCGTCCTGGACTTCAGCACTGTTGACCATATAGGGGAGGACTTATGACCCAGCCGGTAAGCCGAGCGCTCAGCTTACCAGCTGGGTCATAAGTCCTCCCCTATATGGTCAACAAAACGAGAATCCCCCGAGGTGGGTACGCGGTTTGAGTCCGGGTTGGGGCTACCGCACAGGCGGGGTGCGAGTGTGTTAGCGGTGAGGCGCACACTGCTCCGCGGAAGGGAGGCTCGCTGGCGCTCAGCTACAAGGCCGAGGAAATGTGCCCGTCGAGCTGGTAGACGGGAAGTACTCGTAGCGCTTGGGCGGTCTGCCCCCCACCCGGGGATTCTCGTTTTGTTGACCATATAGGGGTAAGCTGAGCGCTCGGCTTACCAGCTGGGTCATAAGTCCTCCCCTATATGGTCAACAAGCACGTCCACACTTATCACAAATATTTGGATCACCCAACCATTTACAGGATTCGACCTTCAAGCAGTGGGCACGAAGCCTAAGCCTAAGCCTACTCACGTTCCTCACGACTCCTTTTTCCAGATCATCCTTAAATAAATATGATGGGCCTCACAGCAACAACACAGTGAACTGTGCAAACAACTTCAAGGTGCTGATATCACTCTCCACACAATCCTCCTGGGTGTGGGTGGGACTATTTATACTGCCCATACCCTCGATCAATTTTAAAAACTAGGGATTTAACCCGGTTGGCGGGCCGCCAACTTTGTGGTACTACCGAGAAAAGAAAAAGGAAAAACTGCGTAGGCAGCGAGAACACTCCCTACATCAATTAATGAAGAGGGAAAAAAGAAAAACTAAGTAGGCAGAGGAAATTCTCCCTACATCAATTAAGGAAAAGGAGACACATTGGCTCAGAAGAGCCGTGAGTCCCCTCTACCACAAAGCTACAAAAAGAAGACTCTAATGGGGATCTGGAGGGTTATTGGAAGCACCCGGCTCCATAACCTGGCAAGAAGTAATTTCATTACTTCTTGCAAGAAGTTCTTGTTTTGAATAGCACACCTAATCCCATGTGCAGGGTCTTGTAGGGATTGTGCGAAGGTTGTACGGTCAGATTCGCTGAGTGGGTGAATCAAGACTTTCTGAGGGCTTTGAAAAGGGGATTGTGTGTTTGCAAGGACAGGAATGTGAATTTTGAGAGCGCTGAGGGGTATGTTGGCTACAAGTGGGACATGGTCGCTGAGAGAGCCTAGTTCATGGGTGGTGCAGGGAGTGCATTGATGTGCAATTTCAGAAGGAAGTATGATATCGCCAATACGGCCAAAGGTGAAAGTATTGTTATTATTGCTATCTTTGCCAGTAGCCTGGTGGTGGGTCCCGGGTCTATTAGTTTCCTCCTTACAGGGAGAGAAGTTGTTAGAAAGGAGGAATCCACGGTACATTCTATCAGCCTGGCAGGTCGTGTTGCTGGTGCGCTCGCTAGCACGAACTGTTGCATTCATGTCTCCAATAATGATGGGAGTGCAGTTGCTGTAAGTGTTGATCAGAGTCTTGATGTGTTCTTGCATTTCTATTCTGTTAGTGAGGGCTTCCTGAGAGCTACCTGAGGGCCAGTAGGTGCCCAAAAGTAGAAGATTGGCATTGGCTCCCTGGAGTATGACAGAGGCAATTCTTCCTAGTTTTGTGTGGCAAGGGCTTCAGTGTCACCGACGCAAATTGTGGTGCCACCAGTCCAGTCAAAAGCCGACCAATATTTGTAATTCTTAAGGAGGGTCTCCATCCAAGCATGAGGTTTGTTATTTCTGCGGAGTTTGGTTTCAGTGAGGACTAAGATATCTGGATTTTGGGTGGCTATGGTATGGCGGAGGTCCAGTGGCTTTTAAAGAGACCTCTGACATTCATGGTCATAATTTCAAGCGTGTTTAATGTAGCTTCAAGAGGCTCTTGGTGATTGTTATCTTGGGTAGAATTTGTAATGAGGATAGGTTGTAAGATGGGTTGGGTGGGGGCTTCGTTTATGCAGCTTCCAGCTGAAAGTTTCCATGAGTTGTGTGGGGCGGGTAGGTGGGAAGTTTGGAGTTGGGGTAGTGTTTATGCAAATCGGTCTGTTTTTGTTATCAAAAGATTCTGGGTCAAAAGTGACAGAGCTTTCTGCTTGATGTAAATCAGAGTTAGGGTCCAAGTTGTTCCAGACACTCCCTCCGAGGAGTCCTTGAAGGGCAAGTGTTCTACCTTTTAAGCTTACTCCAGTCACTGTCTGTTAGAAGGGGTTTAGGATGGTCCTTTAAAAGCCACCAAGTACAATAACTTCCAGTGAAATAGTCAGTGCCTGTGCTCCTTTTGAGAGTAACAGTATACCCTCTACCATTTGCATGGGCAATGGCAAGCATGACTGCATCTTTGTATGTTGCGTTGTTGTCGTTGTTGTTGTTGTTGTTGTTGTTGTTGTTGTTGTTGTTGTTGTTGCACACTGGCTCAATGAGCCGTGAGTCTCCCTCACCAGAGAGTAAGAGGGAAGCTAGTGTGGGTCACGTAGGTAATCAGGAAGAACTTTCTGTACCTAACCAGTCTAGTCCAACCCTCAAGCTCAAAGTCCCTGACTGGAGGACATGGGCTGACACTGATGGTAGTTTTCAAATCCAGAATGGCAAACAAGAAATTGGAGCAGGAGTCTACTGTCCTCTCACCGATAGCAGAAGTTTTGTCGAGCCCAACGGTTCTGGAATTACCAACACCATATGTCGAGCTGAATTAGCAGCAATTGCTGCTGCCATCACACACTCTTATTCGCACATTGCTTCAGACAGTCTCACCTCTCTTCATCAAATACGTAAACAACTTATTTACCCAGAGAAGCACAAACAACATATTCAAGGGGATGTTCTTAAAATCATATCTTCTCTCATTAGCAACTCACAAACCAATATTTGTGTCTACAAAGTAAAATCTCATGCTGGCATTGCTGGTAACGCGTGTGCAGATGCTATTGCTAAATATCAAGCAAGCCAAGCCAATAATAGCGTGGCTGATACTGGGATCCCTTGCGCAGGACCTGGCGGAAATCCTTTTTCTCACTTATTTTGGTTAGCCAAGGAGGAAAGGAAAGGACACAATGCTGGCACATCTACAGCTCGTACACCCAATCCTAAAATCACCTACCTCCCCAATCTTCAAAATGCTCTCGAGTCTCATATGCATACAAAACACAGACTTGGATATGCCAACCCCAAAACAGGCTACTACTCATATTATCAGAGTTTGTTACCACATGTAGATAAGAAAATCAGCAATGCCTTTAGGAACATGTCCTGTATATCCACACCCATGAAGCGCACCATCCTACAATATCGCACTGGCACCCTCTATAACCAAAAACATGCGGTTCGCTTCAAAAGGTCCACTAACCCACTTTGCCCTCTCACAGGCTGTCATCAATTAGACAGCGCACTCCACATGCTTTCAGGCTGTCAAAATCATATTATCTCCAGCATGAAAACTGAACGCCACAATGTTGCTGGAAGAATGATCATAAAAGCTCTTAGCAAAAGCCCGTGGGGAGCAGGCTTGGTTAACATGGACATAGGGAGTGGTGATAGGTTGGCGCAGCACAACCTTCAAATCCCTGCACATGCATCTAACAGAATTATACCCCCTTACCTCTTTCCAAGAAATTTTTCTAAGAGATCTAGACTCGAATCCAGCCGTCCTGATGCTATACTGATTCCTCCCTTTAAAGTTAAACCCACTTCTTCTCCTTCTACCTCCTGCTCACACCATCATGCGTTACGCAGCAGACACAACCCCACACTGAGGGCCACAACAGCCAACCGCGTGAGGCAACCCCACCAACTGAATGTAAACCAGCGGCATGTGCACTTGATTGAAATCAAGTACTGTGAAGACACGAGGCCTGGACATCAGTTGGAGGCGGCACAGCGGCAGCATGCAGACCTCTGCAAACTCATTAATGCAAAAGTTGTGACTCTCCACACCATCCTTTTGGGTGTTGGTGGGACCTGCTACACTGAGCACACCCTTAACCAGTTTAAACAACTGGGACTTGACCACCAACGCGCCAATAAACTTGCTCGCAAACTTCATGCCCATTCTGTCATGTATGCCAACAAGCTTGTTACCACTAGGCGTGCTATTGAAGACAATAATACTTCTTGCAGCCTGGTTATGGAGCCGGGTGCTTCCAATAACCCTCCAGATCCCCATTAGAGTCTTCTTTTTGTAGCTTTGTGGTGGAGGGGACTCACGGCTCTTCTGAGCCAATGTGTCTCCTTTTCCTTAATTGATGTAGGGAGGGTTTCCTCTGCCTACGTAGTTTTTCTTTTCTTTTCTTGGGTCAGGTGGGTTTCTGGAAGCATGCAACCCCAGGGCACCAGAGTTATGTTGAGTGTTATGATTTCAATGGCACATATAGTTGATGCAAGTTTGTGCGCATATTGCACAGAGCGAGCATGGAGCTTTCGTGCAAGCTTGGTAGACTTTTGCGGGTCAATCCCTAGCTTTTGAATTGATTGATAATTTTGAATCCTCAAAAGGAACTATACCCCCTTACCTCTTTTCTCAAAGTTTCCCTAAGAGACCTAGACTCGTCTCCAGGCATCCTGATGCTATATTGATTGTCCCCTACCATGCCAAACCCACTTCTTCTCCCTCCTCCTCCTCCTCCTCCTCACATCATGTATTACGCATCAGGCATAGCACCTCACAAAGGACCAGCACAGCTAACCGCGTAAGACAGCCCCATCAACTAAATGTGAACCAGCGGCGCATGCACTCAATTGAAACCAAATATTGTAAAGACAGGCCTGGACAACAGTTGGAAGCAGCACAGCGGCAGCATGCAGACCTCTGCAAGAACATAAGTGGGGCAAGCTGTGACATTACTCACCATCCTTTTGGGTGTTGGTGGGACTTATTGTAAAAGTAAAAGTAAAAGTTCACGCTGAACAGCAACCAGCGTGCATTAATTAATTCCTTATAAGTAAAGACCCAACAGTCAGCGCTGAAACTGACAGTGAGCCCCACCAACTAAAAGCATAACTAAAGACAACCAAGCTTATGTGGGTCCGGCAGGTTGTCAGCCATCCGTCCAGTTTTGTGCCTGGCTCTCCTGCGAGCAGCCCTTTCCACAACCCCCTCTCCGATCCCCCATTGCTGGAGTTACTGAAATGGATGGCATGTTTGCTGTTATCAATTTTTGTCAAGGTTTTGGCAGCATGAAGGTGAAGTTAGTTTGCAATCTTGTGGGCCTTTTCTTTGGTGAAGCCAGGGTTGCAAACTTTGCAACCCCTACACAATTGATCCCCTTGAAGGAGATCAATTGTGTAGGTGTTGTAGATAGTTCCGGCCACTCCAATTATGATAGTGTGTGAAGTGACTCTGTTATTGCGGTGTGAACCTCGAAGGGCTTTTGTGCATAAGTTCTCAATAGTGTTTTTATGTTGGTTTTATGCAGTCAGAAGAGTTTGTCCAGGTTTGGTGTCTGAGCAGAAATTCAGCTCAATGAGGTGAATGTCTCTGTCTCTAGAGTTCATGTCCTTTGGGTGGTTGGTGGAGTCTCTGCCTTCAAGGGGTATACCCCTCCTACGTAGGACTATAATGCCATCAGGGCGACTGAGTTGTGTATTTGGTGGCCGTCCAGATGGGAAAACCCAATATGGGATGGTTCTTTGGACATCATCAGGAATTTCCATATCCAGGGAGCGCAGCTTTTCTGTATTGCATGCATCCATAGTAACGATGTAAGGTCCAAAGTCTCCTTTGCTAAGCGCTTCACCACAAATGCTCAAAGCTTGATGATGGTGATTTATGTTCATTCTATTAATGTGTGGGTGGGTGCACCTGAGTAGGGTATGTGAGGTCCTCATACCTCATATGCCCACTCCATTATGCCAAAGAGACAAAGAAAACCACATAGGCAGCGAGAACACTCCCAACATTAATTAAGGAACAGGAGACACTGCCAATGTGACATTGGCTTGAAGAGCCGTCAGCCTCCCTTACCAGAGGGTAAGAGTGCAGCTAGTGTGGGTCTGGTGGGTTTCTGGCAGCGCGCGGCCCCAGGGCACTAAAATTTCAATTTTGTTTTAAAGGGCACATCTGATAGAGGTAAGTTTGTGCGCATATTGCACAGAGTGGGCTTGGGGCTTTCGTGCAAGTTTGGTAGACCTATATGTCATCCTTGTTAATACTCCAGAAAAAGAAAAAGAAAAGCCTACGCAGGCTTTTACTCCAGGATTTGGTATCAGGCTTTTCTCTTCCAGCCGATATTCCTGTTTTCTCTCATTTCTCAAACAAATGAGACGTGTCATCCTATTGCCGAAGTCATTGACTTTTTTGTTGTCTAGTCACTAGTCGCTATAGTGTGCATCGTAGGTGAGGATACCCAGGGCATGTTCCTGAAGGCATGACCGATTTTCTACTCAACATGAGGTAACAAGCTCTAATAGTGAGTAATAGCCTGTTCTGAAATTGGCACAACCAAGTTTGTTCAACATCAGAAGTTCTGTGTGCATGTGGGACTGGAGCGATCCTGAGATTTTGGTTACAGCGCATTTTTTTCCACCTCTTCTTTCCAGTCCAAGTTTTGTGAGTTGAGCATTTTTTGGCCAGGTCTGGTTACAGGCCTCAGTGTTTCCGCTCAGCTGACCTTGTTGGTGGATATAGCGATGTAACCTTACCTTTACTTCACCTCACAATACAGGCTGAGCAGTCAAACCACCTGGCTGAAGGCCAAAACCCCTTGTTAAGCTTTGTTGAACTAAACTAAACGAAGACAGGAAAACTTGCACAAAGGTGCAGGGCTGCGCACAACTGTGACATTTGAAATTGCTGCCTAAGCAGAGCATATGAAAAGGGTAAGAGATAAAAAGAAGGCGTGGTGGAGGGGACTTACAGCTCTTTGGAGCCAATGCGTCCCCTTTCCTTCAATGATGTAGGGATAGCCTCCTCAAGAGAGGCTCTACCTGTAATGTTCTTTTGGTAGGGGCATCACTGGGGGCGAGGCTATTCAGAGCAGGAGGAGGAGAGACTAAGCCCGCAGGACCCTCATTAGTTGTTCACCGTCGGTTCATGGCTTGGTTTAGGCTGAGCCTGTGAACCTCCTCGGTGAGGCCCTAGCTAGCTTGCTAGTTTTTGCTTCAGCTAAGCTGCCCTTGTAGGCAGGTACAGCTATGTAACCCTATCCTATCCTTGCTAGTTAGGGAACCTTTCCTTAATGCACGCAGCTGGACCTGGCTTGCGTAGACTTCTCTTTTCTTTCCTATGTAATTTTTTACTTTCTAAAGGGTACGGTTCCGTGTGGTAAAGCAGTCAATTCTGCACAGGACTAGGGGCTTAGCAAATCATCCGTCCTACTGCTAGGAATATATATAACTTCTACGCTTCCTATATCTCTGTTTTTTAGCAATGCAAAAACAGTTGTAGACTTCAGACTTTTCTTTTAGTTTCAAACTCAGGTCTGGTTTGGTTGCAGGCATCTCTTTATGCTTCAGCTAAGCTGCCCTCGTAGGCAGGTACAGCTATGTAACCCTTTCCTTTCCTTTCCTTTCCTAGTGGAACAGCAGCTTAAAGACTTGCTTCCTTCTCTAGTTGGCATTTGTTCACACAAGTTTGGTTTGGTTTGGTCACAGGCACCTTTTTGCTTCAGCTAAGCTGCCCGTGCAGGCAGGTACAGCTATGTAAGTCTATCCTATCCTATCCTAGTGGACAAGAGCAAAGTGGTCATTATCAAGGTGGCCAGAACACATACATCATATATTTGTTCTCACTCTCCCTGCCCAAAATTGGAAATGTACGGCATTTGTATACTAAGTTTGCCAGCTCTAGATACAATGAACAAACACACAAGGGCATGGCATAAAGGTCAATTTGGCTGCTACACTTGAACTTGAATGTACATGAGAAAAGGTTTGACTGAGACTGAAAGAGGCTCTGGGACAAAATTAAAGCACCCAACACCAGCATATTCAGTAATATATCCATGCGAACAATAGTAAGCGTACAGGGCGCTGATGTACAATGTTAGCTCTAATGTACTCATACGATTGTCTGCGTCATTCACCTCACAAAACACATAATAAATAAAACAAAGGCTGAAGACAGGACACAGCATCCCTGAATGGGAGCGCGGAGGCATGCTGGCTCCCTGGCCTGTCGACGTAGGCTGTGGCTGCTTCCTTGATCCCTTGTGTAAGATTAAGAGACCCCAGAAGCATTTAAATCCCACCTTTCTCTTGCTCCCACACTCAGTTTTTTGCCCCTCCCTGAAAAAGGCAAGCATGCTGCGCGTTTCTCAGACATGGAAAAAAGATGTAGTGGAAAGAGGAGGCATCTTCACTGCAGCACTGAGAAAAGAGGCAGTTCCCAATGTGCATGTATGTGCTTGAAAGCACACACAGTTCCAGGGACGGATGGGTCAGAAACAAACATTAACGAAATTTGTGAGCACATGAACCTGAAATTGGTGCCTCTGTGCACCCAAAGGTAAGGCAGTTCAAGCTTCTAGATCAGCAGGATAGATTTATAGTTTGATGTGTTCATTTGGGAGCGCACTTACCTGTCAAATAGCAAAGTGTGTTAAACATTGAACCCCTCCACCCGCAAGCAAGCCTTGTGCGCTTCTATTAACGACTGGCAGTAAGGGTGCTCTTCTCCTGCGGTGAATTAATATGCCAAGACAAGTGAGAAATACACTTTTTCCTGGAAGGTTGAGACAAAACAAGCAGACCACTCTTGCCCCAAATTTCAAGTAGTTTTGCACCTGAATCTCAGGTATATGCATGCCTTGGCCTGTAAGAGGGCTCGCGAGCGTGCGTGCATGTGTGTGTGCTCACAAACACACATACACGCGCGCGCACACAACCATAAATTACTGTCGTGAGCCACACTGAGATGAGTGCTAGATGCCATTGTTTCAGCCAAATAAACAAGCATGACGGTACGCCAGCATGAGGACAGCATGATCCGAGCTGCACAGATGGGTTCAGGAACAAAAATCTCAATACTACCGTAGCGACGCTTATGTATTACGACGCTGATTTATTACGAGGTCCCAAAATAATTTCATTAATTAATCTGCGAGCTTTAAGGGTTTACGAGGTCCGCCAAAAAAACTCGAAATTTGCGAACTTCTGCGTTTTTGCGTGCATGAATGCACTGGCTCTTAGTCTCTCCCCATCCTCCATCCTCCATTTGTGGACTCTGCGGTACTGAGACACCTCCATCGGCTCACTCACCCCTGCCCGCCCATGCCCCCTCCCCCTGGCTTGGTGCAGCATCTTGCTCCCTTGTGCCTGAGCCCCTTCCCCTGCCTCTGCCCCCCCTTCCTCGACTGGAAGCTGTGGCTGTGGGGTCCATAAACAACTCCTCAGGGGCAATGACTGCAAGCTCCTCCATGCCTGCTTCCCTTGCCTGCACTGCTCCCCCCACACTCCCAGCAAGCTGCCTCATCCTCCATGGGCTCAGGGACCATGGGGGGCTCCTCTCCCTCTTCCAGGGGCAGCATATTGGAGCCTTATAGCTTGCTAAGTATGAACCTGTATCCTTTACGAGGCCTTGAAAAAAGTAATTTTAAAAGACGCTTCATATTGCGGAGGACCCCGATAATTATTTTAATTAATCGCATAACCCCCCGCGTCGCTACGGTATGGTACATGAAAATTGCTGAGCCAGCGGAAGTGGGCAAGCCCATGCTCTCGTGCAAGACAGGCCACACCCTTTGCCTTGTATTGACTGACGCACTCAGCCACCAGCCAACGCACCTCTCTCAGTTATGCATGTGTCCCTGAGTTTCTGCAAGAGGAGCAGGGTGAGGAGGCCCATGATATAAACACGTCAGTGGTAATCTGCAGCACAGCAAGTTTGCAGGTTTAAATAGGCATGCATACCTTGGTATCCGGGCAGGAGCAGCAGATCTTCTTGGGCTTCCCATCAGGTCCCACAGGCCCTGCCGGGGCAGTGTTCTGTGGCTTGCTCTCCACCTGTGGCTTCTGTGGCTTGCTCTCTCCTGCCCCCATGCTTTATGTTGTTCGCTTTGATTGGTGACAAGTGACAAAATTTAAAAAAATATTTTTTGCCCCTCCCGAAAAGAAAAAGATGATTGATCGTAAAGAACCCCAATAGTGGTCCAGCGTTTTGCAGTATCACTATTTCATTTCATTGGATTGTTAGGTCCGTAGGCAAGCAGCCGTTCAAGATGAGGAAGGGGTTGAAAGTACGCGCCAACTTTTTTGAGAAGGACTTGCAGCTGGCCACGGTGATGGAGAATGCAGGAGAGACCACCTCCTGGACAGGTGTGCCTTGACATGCAAGTTTTGCGCAATCGCATTCCGGTCGGCGTGCGCTTGATAGTGCGTTCATGAGTGCGCTTGGAGATGGAGAGAGAGCGGCACGTTCAACGTTCTCAGCTCGCTGCTGGACGCTGTTGTTGATGCTACTGTTGCTACCCTCTGCAATGCTGATCACTTAACTGTTGACAGGCCTGACACACACACACGAGTTGAGCTGGACTCTATGTTGTTGGCTGCCAGTGAGGAGTCACCAGGATGAATGCATGACATGGTGGCTGGTGCCACTGGAGTGCCAACTGGAGCCTGCTTGACACACATCATAAAAGATGCAGAGCGTGCCTGCATTTCCTTTGTGTGCTGCTCAGCAGTCCTGCACTCGCTCCCACATTAGGACACGCCAGCTGCGCCTGCAGGCCATGATCAATTGCTGCTGCTGCACACATGCAGGCTCCAAAATTATGGCCACAATTGGTCCCTCCATCCATGACACAGACATCCTGGCCAAGCTGCTGGAGGCAGGCATGGCTGCAGGCCGTGTGGACTTGACTTGGGGTGAGTGCAAGGCCGTGAGCTCCAGTCTGCAGGGGGAGGGCATGTCTTGACACATCTTGCATGCATACAGATGGTGCAAAACATACTAACGATTCTTGCAGTGATCTACGGCAAATCTTGATTTGCAACTACACTGCGCTGCAAATTAGTTGGCAGGCTGTGGGTTCTAGCCTGCCAAAGTTGCAATGCACTCTGGTCATGATCCGCGGCAGTTGGCTGATCATTGTAAGTAAACCATATTTTCTGAGGCCTTTTGCATTGCCGCCTAGCTCTCATTCTGCAGCAAACTCCCACAATATAATTCTATAAAGAACACTCCATGAATTACACAGAAGGCAACCCAGCAACCATGTGAATATATGAGCGAAGCATCCTCCAAGTCACACACCAATCACACACACACGCACACACATAGATGCACGGAAGCGGACAGAGAAGAGCACACCCCACCAACCTTGAGCACACTTTCTTCACTTACAAATGGAACCCTGCTGTCAGACCCCACAGCCCACTCCTTGTGCCAATTCCCGCTCTATGCTTACAGGTCCCCTGGAGTTCCACCGCAACTCTTTGCAACACCTGAGTGAAGCCATGCGCCGCACCCGGCGCTTGTGCTCCACAGTCATTGACACCATGGGTCGCGAGCTCATGGTTCGGGGGCAGTGGCAGGTCGACAACCAGGTAAAGCTCATTTCTGGTGTGGAATCCCCAAGGGCTTATGGCAAGGTCATGGTCTGCGCCAGACAAGGCAGGCAGTGGCAGGTTGACAACTAGGCAAGCACCTGGTGTTTGGAGCCCTTTCGAGTCTCATGAGTCTAAGCTCCCACGGAGAATGTAATTATTTAATTCAGGCATTGTTTTAATGGGACCGCTATTGAAATCCCTGAACGCATACTGACACAAGGGGTCTGCTGCTGCTGCCGCTGCTGCTATTGCTTTGCTGCTACTGCTTCTTGCTGCCTTCACTCTCAATGCTGCGGTGCATGCGCTCAATGTGGGGCGCTCACTCGTGTGTTGCAGCGTTATTTTTTGGTTCCAGCGCTCGTCGCCCGCTGTAGCCCAACTCACCGGCCTTCAACAGCTAGAGGCAGGGAGCCTGGCAGTGTGTGTGTGTGTGTGTGTGTGTGTGTGTGTGTGTGTGTGTGTGTGTGTGTGTGTGTGTGTGTGTGTGTGTGTGTGTGTGTGTGTGTGTGTGTGCGCACGTGTGCGCGCAGCTGGGGGTGATTGCCATGCATGTCAGCTCAGCACTGTATGTTTGGTGCCGCCCTGCATGATTGATGCGAGGAAGACATCGCAATCTGCCGAGCTGCTTGCCTGTGGCTGCAGTGATGTGAATTTCACATCGGCAATGTCTCTGCGTGTGGCGACGCCACTAATATTCGTGCATGTGACATCACTGCTGTCTGTAAACTGAAGTCATCCCTGGTGTCCATGCATGTGACGTCACGGGTGCGCGTGTGCAAGTGACTGTGTGACACAGTATAACCCACAAGGGCAACACCATCACTGGTGTCTGTGCAGGGTTACCCTTGGGTGCTGGGCCAAAAGGAGATCCATGCAGGACAAGTGATGACCTTGACAACGCGGGAGGATGCAGTGGCAGACCACAACCTGCTGCCCATCATGTGCGTGCGTGTGTGCAATGAAGCTGCTGCTGCTGCTGCCGCTGCTGCGGAAGATGGTGATGGAGATAATGGTTGATTGATTGATTTCGTCCAATGTTCCGACGCGGGTAGGTGGAGTGCTGAGGCTGCATGTGATGCTCCGCAGCTTGACGGCTTCTTTATTATCTTAGTAGGCAGGAATTGGGCCATATGTGCGTGCGAGTGTTCGTGCGTGCATGTGTGTGTGTGCGTGCGTGTGTGTGTGCGCGTGTGTGTCTATGTGTGCAGGCACAAGCATCCCGCTTCATCCCTTGAGTAACACGTTTCATTCTGAAACGCACATCTCAATGGCTGATGATCTGCAATGTGCAGAGGCACGCAGAAAAGACATGATGCGTCATGCTTGCTTTGACCCATTGGGGACAATCCTTTCATTTCTGCTCTTTAATTGTCTGGAAGCTCTCCGCAACTTTAAGCAGGCATGCCACTAAGTCGTCACAATGCAGGCATGAAGGGGATGCTGATGGCAGCTGTTCCAAATTTTGCAAACCCCACAGGTACCCAAAGTTTGCACAAATGTGCCAACGCGGCGATATCATCCACATTGCGCGCTACTTGGTGTCAGGCGCTGAGTCTTCCTCCTTGTACCTTGAGGTGGGGAAAAGCGCCAGTAACTGGCAACAGAGGAGGCAGCGTCATTGTCTATAGCGTCAGCTTGGCTTCAAAAAATGGCTGGTAGCCCAAAAGTGGGGCTGGCACTGACGCATTTAACGTCCAACTGTTGAATTTTGAAGCATTTCCACAACTTTAGGAACACCTGCACCTGAGCAAACCAGTGGGATGTGGGAGGTGTTTGTCGTGTGTGTGTGTGTGTGTGCGCGCGTGCGCGCACGGCATCCCTGCCACCACATGATAAGATGGTGACACAGATGCAAAATAGGGCATGGAATAGCTGGGTGTCAGCTGCTGTCAAAGAACCAGATGCCCACTTATGTGTCCACTCTTCTGGGCAACTCCATTCTGCTTGTGGACTGGCATGCTGTGACAGGCCAATCCCTTGCTCGTCTCGTGGGCACACATGTCAATTAAATTGATCAGTCACCTCTTCAGCCTCTCTTGGCCGAGATTGCGCTCAGGTTCGAGAAGAACACACATACACACACATGTACATACGGGCGCCCTTGCAGGTCCTGGATATGCAAGACACAGAGGTGATCTGCATGGCCAGGAACGTGTGCGCGCACGCGCACACACACACACACACTCATGTGCACTCATAGGTCACGGATGTGCAAGACACAGAGGTGATCTGCATGGCCAAGAACGCTGCCACGCTGGAGGGCCTGCTGTGTGTGTTCCACTGTGAGCGCTCCTCCACCGCAAACCTGGTGTCCAATATCCAGAACGAGCTGCCCCTTCTCAGCGACTGGGACAAGGAGTGCATCCAGGTGTGTGTGTGTGTCATGGAAAAATGGATAAGTGGTACCTGTAAGGAATGGAGCATGCGTGAGCGCGGTTGTGACATGTGCACGTCTGCGGGTTATCGCTGTGTGCTGGTTGATATGCAGGTACTGCTGGCTTAGGGGGAATAGGCGACAGCAAGCGAGCTGGTACAGCTAGCGGGGCTGCCTTCAACTTTCTTTTTCCTCCTGTGCTTATATCTGCTTGCAGTGCTGGCACCTGCCTCCCCTCGCCTTTTTTTTTAGTATGCCTGCTGTGTGCCCTGCTTTCCACTGTTCTTGGGAAAGCCGCCTTGCTCCTCTCATGCTGCCTTGCTCCTCTGCACGCACGGCTCCTCCTCTGTGCCTGCTATGTGCTCTGCTTTTCACTCCCCCCAAAGTTGCAGCCTTGTTGCTCTCGTGCTGCCTTGCGCCTCTGCACGCACGGCTCCTCTGCGCCTGCTGTGTGCTTGACTTTCCACTCCTCCCAAAAACGCAGCCTTGCTCCTCTCATGCTGCTATGCTTTTTCTCAACATGCATGGTTCCTCCCCTTATTTTGCCTCACTACCCCGCGTGCCTCTCTGCTGCTTGCAGACCTTGGGCTCAGAGTATGAGATTGACTTCATCAACTTGTCCTACACACGGAACGCTGAGGATGTGCGAGAGGCGCGCAGGTGCGTGCGCAGTCGCTTGTGTGAGCCAGGGCTGTCTGATGCATGCATGCCTCAGAAGTCTTTTCATGCATGTGCACAACACGCTGAGGATGTGTGAGAGGCACGCAGGTGCGTGCACAATCGCTGCTAGTGTGGGCAAGGAGTGTTTGCATGCATGCCTGGAACGTCTTTCGAAGTGCATGCTCACCTACAGGTAGTGCTGAGAAGGGCCTGCATGCAACCAGTGGAGGTCAACCCTCAAGAACATATACCTACCTGAGCTTAGTGGCCACGCCTGGTCATTTGAGCTCATGCAGGCTGGATGAGCCTGCAGGAAACCTGTCTCCCAGGGAGACCTGAAGCCATCTCTCTCTCTCTCTCTCTCTCTCCCCCACCCATAAATTCAGAAGGGGTTTCTTCTTTCCCTTTCCTTCTGTAGATCAACACGTAGCATGCCTGCATCACTGCAGGTACCTGCGGCCGGAGGGCATGTAATTCTTACTTCCCCTTAACCCCCCCTTTTTCTTTTTTGTTTCAATATACCGTACTACCAGGTGATCATCGTGCACCCCCAAAACAATTAATTGTTTTTACAATCCCGCACCACTCCCGCACCCCTCTCAAAAATCAATTTTTACAATCCCGCAGGGCCAGTAGCTCCTTGTTAATCCTAATAATTCTTTAAAATATTTGTTTTTACTTTCCCGCACTTTCCTGCAGCCTCTAATATAAATCATTTTCAGGTTGTCCCACAGTCATCCCGCACCCCTCAAAAACATTTTTTTGTGGGATGATCTAAAAGTAGTACGGTATATGAACGTTTGATCACATGGCAGACTCTGCATTGCTGCAGTTACTTGCAATCGGTGTGCATGTGATTTACGCCCCCTTGACCCCTCCTGTTTCTGTTCTCCGTTCTTCATGAAACACATGGCAGACCCTGTACCGCTGCAGGTACTTGCAATCAGTGGGTATGAGCACCACCAAGATTTTGGCAAAGGTTGAGACCCGTCAAGCCCTGCTCAACTTCCGAGGCATCCTGACAGAGGCCGATGGCATCATCATCTCCCGAGGTAGGGCACACACACACAATGCAGGAGCACACACAGCATGGCACGCATGGCATGGCAATGGTGCTTTGAACGTGCTTAATGATGATTGACACTGTGTGCATCTTGTGGGGGAGGTTCATGTGGTTTCCATTGGTTGGTTTATTCATCGAACTGCTTGAATAAGAACTTGAGGGCCCTGAATAGGAAATCAATAACATTCCTTGCCCCAAGGTTTTGCCTGGGCCAATGCTCGTAGCCACATCTTTACAGCTGAGAGCCTTCACTTAGGCCCCTGCCACCTCACCTTTGCTCACATTGTGCAAAAACGTTGCATTAGTGCGCGTGCAATTTTTTCTATTTGTTTGTGCGCACCCATGTAAACCACCCCTTTCCTGTGCTCGCAGGTAACCTTGGATTGGATTGTGAGCCTGAGAAGATGGCCATGGTCCAGAAGACTGTCATCCAGGTGTGCAGACGTGATGACTTGGGACTTGTTGATTTTATGATGGAAATGTATATAATAGATTTTTAGGCAACGCTCAAGAACTTGGTGGCTATGGACTTCGGGATTTGATGATGAAGCAGATGTTTGAACAATAGATTTAATAGGTAGTGCTCGGAACTTGATGAAAAGGTGGTGCTCAGAACCCGGTATTTGCTTTTGGATTCGATGACATGAAGAGGATCATGCCCAGGAACATGGTGTCAATGTGTTTTCACAAAGCAGCTCAGATCCTGCCTACATGCCTGGGGCATGTATCCCCAGATGTACCACATGTGATGATGCATGTGCCTAACGGTGTAATCTTCATGTAGAATCTTTTGCAATCCTTTGTTTGTGAAAAGCTTATGTGATTGCTTCAGGGCGCGCAAGGAGCAATGTCCAGTGCTGCCCAGAGGCCACGTTTCCTTGTTTGCATGCATGGTGATGTGCAAACACAACGGCACTGGGAATGAAACGTGGGGTGTGAGTGCACCTAGTGATTCACAACACACCATGGGGAATTTTTCCTGCCGCTCCTGTGTGTGCCCATTGAGCAAGCTGGCCCCCAAAGATAGCTGTTGCACTTGCTGTTGACCCTCCGTGCCGTAATTAGTGCTGCTCCGGCGCGTCCAGTTTCCTGATTGCTGGTGGGGCAAGCTGCTCATCCTTGTCTGCACGGTGGACACCATAATCATGAAATCTACCATATGCCGCAACCACGAAGTCAGCCTTCCACACACTCCACACAGACTTTGTTGACGGTGAATGAGTCTGCTCTTGCGTACATGCAGTCCTGCAACTTGGTGGGCAAGCCGGTCATCCTCACGCGTGTGGTGGACACCATGGTCAGCACCCCCCGGCCCACGCGCGCGGAAGCCACTGACGTGGCCAATGCAGTGCTGGATGGCGTGGACGGCATCATGCTGGGAGCAGAGACGCTGCGAGGTGTGTAAGTGTGTGCGTATGTGTGTGTGTGTGTGTCAGGGACGACATCTTGCTGGGAGCGGAGGTGCTGCAAGGTGTATATCTGTGTGTGTGTCATGGATGACATCTTGCTGGGAGCAGGGGTGCTGCAAGGTGTATATCTGTGTGTGTGTCATGTACAGCATCTTGCTTGGAGCAAAGATGCTGTGAGGTGTGTGTGTGTGTGTGTGTGTGTGTGTGTGCGCATGTGTGCGGTGATGAAGCAGAGCAGTCTCAGCAGCAGCAGCTGCAGTGTGCCCTTCTCCTGAGCTGTGTGCATAAGCACAAAGTGAGGGAGCTGCAGCACAGGCACTCTTGACTCGAATTGGGTGTAAACGCTGCATGTTGCGCAAATTTCACGCTAAGACACAGCAGCTGGGTGTTGCGTATGCTTTGTGCAGTACAGCAGGTATATCCTGATCATGTACACACAAACACACACACGCACTACACACAGGCGTGCACACACGCACAGGCATGCACACATTGATCTTCCCTGCCTGCTTGCCACCTGCAGGCAAGTACCCCTTGGAGACCGTGTACACCATCGCCTCCATCTGCCGAGCTGCAGAGGCGGTGTTTGACCACAGCTCACACTACGAGGTGTGTGTGTGCGCGCGTGTGCGCGCATGTGTGTCACATTTCTGTGACCTGTGTGCATTTGCTTGCACATATGGGGGTGTAGGTGAGGCAGCACATGATTGCTGAGCTAGTGGAAAGGTACAGGTACTGGAGATGCAGTGATTTATGCAATGCAGCAAGTGGGACTGAGCGAGTTGCCACAATCACAAGAGTATGTAGGATGCAATAAAGAAGGGCAGCAAGGCAATTGATGCTCAGGATTGCAGCTCTTTGCAAGAAGGCTTTTGTAAGGGAGATGCAGGCTTGCAAGGAACCTTTTCAAAGTTTGGCAAAGCCCCTAGGACAAGGTTTGCCGGTCTCTGGAGCGAGCCTGCAGCTCTTTTTTTTTCGCTTTAAAATTGTACCAATGGTTAATTTGTGTGTGTCTCATGCATTGTAGCAGGCACTCCTATGATCACCTTTGTATTGCTTTGGCTGGGTGCTGAATAGCAACTCCTGGTGTGTATTCTCATGCTTCTCTGTGGCATGGCTTGCATTGCCTGTTGGCCATGCTTGCATCTTGAGTGGTGCTAACCAAGTGTTGGTTGTTGACTGGACATTAACACTGCACAGATGCAAGTGGACGTGTCCACGCCACGCTTATTTGGAAATGGATCACAGTGCTTCCATTCATGACATGAAGAACATGAATACAAGTGGTGGTGCAGAACCTGCTTGTTTCGGAGTACCTGATGGAGGCAGCCTTAGGTCGTCAAGTGGGTGTGCTCACGCCACGCTTGTTGTGTGCACTCGCTGTGGTTGTCAAGTGGGTGTGCTCATGCCACGCTTGTTGTGTGCACTTGCTGTGCAGTACCTCATGGAGGCAGCCTTCGAGGCCTTATCAGCAGGCCCACCCCCCAAGAAACTGGAAGACAAGGTGAGCGTGCCCCCCTTGTATCACATGTCTGCGCCATCAGGTGCGTCTGCGCCTGACTCTGTGCGGCCTCACTTGCGCGTTGCCCTGAGATGCCTCTTAGCAATACCACTCTTAGCGATGTCCTTTATTACCACACTCTGTCATATGTCCCGGAGGGTACCGCTGGGCAATGCTGTGCTCTCGGTGTCCCAGCCTGCGCGCGTTGGGTCGCACATACCCCCTGCATTCCCACCCACCTGCTCACACAGTTGAATATCCACAGAGACATGTGCATGAGCTGTAGAAAGCATGCAGTGATACGAACACAAAAAAGGGGACGTCATGTGAACACACACGCAGACACGTGTGTGCGCCCTCTTTGCTTCTTTGTCTTTCTCAGGTCACCTCCAGTGCAGACCTGGACGTGATGGACATGCAAGCCCAGGCGCGAGCCTTAAACCCAGAGGCAGCTGCCGCCCAGCTGCACCCACGGACATTGCTGCCTGGAAGCAACGACCGGGGTCTGTCGCTCCACAGGTGAGGTCCTGCACGCGCACGCGTGCACACGTCAGGTCAGGAGGTGCACACATGTCGTGTGTATCACTGCGCACTTGTGCACTTGTCAGGTCAGGACGTCTGCGCATGCTTATGTGCGCTCGTGCGTTCGTGCGTGCGCGCGTGTGTGTGTGTGTGCGTGTGTGTGTGTGTGAGCGTGCTAGCCGGCTTGGCTGTCTTCACGGATCTTACTCATGGATGTCCTGACAGGAACAGAGCAGCAGTGTTGTGCTGTGCAATGCTGTGTGGCTCTTGCCGACTTTGTCTGAACAGTTCGAAATGTTGAATACCACGAAGATGAACACAGAAGCCACACACTTCCTGCCCCTGTGTGTTTGCTGGCGCACAGATGTAAGACTATAGCTGAACTCTGGCTGAGTTGTCAGGACTTGCAACCTTGAGATGGATGGCAGAAATGCTCATGAGGTTCTTGGCTTGGCCGCAGAGCATGTGCCTGCCTTATGCTGGGACATGAGTGTAAGTGCAGCATGGTGGGGTGTTGCGCAGACAGAGTGTGAGTGTTGTGTGGACGTGAAGGCATGAGCAACCTGAATACCATAGCAGGCATAGATGCCAAAAAGTCATGATGGGCTGTTGTGCAAGCATCATGGCATGAAAAATTGTAGGCATAGATGCCAAAAAGTCATGATGGGCTGTTGTGCAAGCATCATGGCATGAAAATTGTAGGCATAGATGCCAAAAAGCCATGATGGGCTGTTGTGCAAGCATCATGGCATGAAAATTGTAGGCATAGATGTGAATGAAAGGCGATGGATGTTGCGCAGACATCATGGCATGAAAATTGTAGGCATAGATGTGAATGAAAGGCGATGGATGTTGCGCAGACATCATGGCATGAAAATTGTAGGCATAGATGTGAATGAAAGGCGATGGATGTTGCGCAGACATCATGGCATGAGAATTGGAGGCATAGATGTAAATGAGTGGCAATGGATGTTACGCAGACATCATGAGTGATATATAAAACACCAGGGAATTGCACCCCAGCCCTTATAACAGTAAAACTCCAACCACCAGGGACTTGGTTTGCGTGACTGCAAATGTTGTTGCTTCTTTTCCACCTCGCAGCACCACTTCAGGGTCGCTAGTAGTGCGAGGCACCCCCTACCTGTCCAAGCTGGAGTCCATCGCCTCGAGCGCAGTCAGAGCGGCTGATAAGGTGTGCAGATGTTGCATGTGTGTGTGTTGCGTTGTTGATCAGGACCATCATTGCCTCTTCTCCTGTATCCTACAAGGGAACAAACAAAGGCAACTGCTGATCCCACCTAATGATTAAGGAAACATGTTTATTTCGCCCATGTGTGTGTATGTGTGTGTGTGCGCACTTGCACTTGCGACCTCACCAATAACTTCCTCCCAAAAGTGTGTGGAGTGCGCAAAAGCCTAAAGCATTCTGCTACACCTTGCTTCCAAGCCCCTCATTGCGTTGCAATCCTTACGCACGGCTACACACATCACATGCTGTTCTCAGTGCTTGGAACCTCTGCAACTTTGTCGCCTCAGCATTATGTGTCCCCACAAGCGCGCGCTTATTGGCAATGCCGGCCTTGTTGTCTCCAATCCTCTGTAAAATGCATGCTCATGCATGTGTGTGCCATGAGTGTGCTTGCACACTTCCACAGGAAGATGCCAGCTGTTGCAGGGCAGTGCGTCAACCTTTGGCATCAACCGCTCAGAGATGCCTCAGTGCACACTTGTGTGCCCAGGCTCAATGTGGTTTACAAAGCCTTGCGCGTGCAGTGCGTCGACCTGTGTGCTCACAGGCTTAATGTGGTGTCGTGTACAAACCCTTGTGCGTGCAGTGCGTCGACCTGTGTGCTCACAGGCTTAATGTGGTGTCGTGTAAAAACCCTAGTGCGTCCAATGCGTCTACATGTGTGCTCACAGGTCAATGCCAGCCTCATCGTGGTGTACACCCACACTGGTCAGACAGCGGAGCTGGTGGCCAAGTACCGCCCTCCCATGCCCATCCTCACCCTGGTGGTGCCCCACCTGACCAGCAACAAGCTCAAGTGGAAGCTGGAGGGCAGGTGCGCGCGCGCTTGACGTGACTGCGCAAATTTCGCTCTGGTGGTGCGCCGCCTGACCAGCAAGAAATTTGAGGGGAAGCTGGCGGGTTTAAGGTGTACGCGTGTATGTGTGTGTGTTGAATCTGCTGGTACTTTGGCTTTCCCTTGTGGCTTGTTGTTGGTGAGGTGGGCCATGCGTGCAATAAACGCATCACTGTTGGCCACAGGCCAACCATGTGATGCACTCCAACATGCGTATTGTAGACATGCCCCATCTGACCAACAGCAAGCCTCGAGTGGACACTCAAGGGCAGGTGCATGATTGTTGCGACCTGTCTTTGCTGCAGAGGTATGTCTTTGGTGCAACGCTCATCGCGACCTTTCTTTGCAAAGTGTGTTGTTGATGCAATGCTCATTGCAACCTGTCTTTGCGGCAAAGTAAGTACTTGGTGCAATACTTGTTGCTGTCTTAGCTGCAGAGTCTGTTTTTGATGCAATTTTAGTCGTGACCTGTCTCTGCTGTTAAGTGTGTTATTGGTGCAATGTTTGTTGCGAACAATCTTGGCCGCAAAGCAAGTCATCGATTTAAAGTGTAGCTTAGATGCAACTCACGCCCCACCTGACCAGCAGCAAGCTCCTGTGGGAGTTGGAGGGCTGCGTGTGCTTGTGCTGTGAATGCCTGCATATGCTTGGACATGTGGCCAGCAACAAGGACCATCTGCTCAGGAACAAGCCGGGAGTCCTTCAGAGGATCCGGGCTTGCTCAGCTTTGCAATTGCAAATGCATCTGACGAGTGTTGCAGACCAGACCCTGTTCAGGAACCTGCCATGCCTGTCTGTGCTTGGTGCTCTGCTGCGCATGCAGTCATGCTGTGCTGGCTGCGTGTCTAATATGTTCGCATAAGCCACACGCAGCGCTTCATGGTGAGCCATCCACCCTCTTCAGGTTCGGCAGAGGGTGCCTCCCCCTCAAACTGTGCTGCTTGCCAATTTTTGCCCCTCAGGAGCTACACGCGGCAGTGCATGGTGAACCGTGGCCTGCTGCCATTCCTGGCCACACCTGCTGCAGGGGAGACGCTGCTGGAGGATGCAGTGAGGCACGCAGCACACCTGCGCCTGGTTAAGGCACATGACCATGTGGTTGTGGTGAGTGTGTGCATGCATGCATGCTTGAGTTGTGGACTGCGTGGAGGATGCAGTGAGGCACGCAGCACACCTGCGCCTGGTTAAGGCACATGACCATGTGGTTGTGGTGAGTGTGTGCATGCATGCATGCTTGAGTTGTGGACTGCGTGGAGGATGCAGTGAGGCACGCGGCACACCTGCGCCCTAGTTAAGGCACATGACCATGTGGCTGTGGTGAATGTGCGCGTGAGTCCAAGGCCGCCCGGAGGATGCAGCAAGGCATGCAACACACCTGCACTTGGTCAAGATATATGACTGTTTAGTGGTGGTACGCGCATGCGCACATGCATGTGTGGCACGGAAGTTCAGGGCCACCTGGAAATGCTCGGGCACAATTGGGGATCGTGTGAGCAAAAACCAGGTGAGAATAGGAATCAAACCCTGGGTGACAGGACCTGCTGCATTGATTTTTGTGGTGCCGACCGGTTTGAACATCCAAAGGTGCGTTGGTATGTGAGTGGTTGGTTGAGGGGTGGGTGCGTGTTTGTTGGTTCTTAATGGTTCTTAATGAGATGAGGCGTGTGCAGGGCAGTGTGTGCGTACCACACAGTCGTCATGTCGTGCACTTGTGTCGATGTGAAGGTACTTCAGGTGTGCGTGCAAGTGCTCCTGTGCCCTCCTGCTGGCAATCTTCTCTTGCGCCTTGCAGGATGTTTTGATGGCGAGCTGAGGCTGGAAGTTGCATGCAGCTTGCGCGCAAGGAAGCCCAGGCTTGTGCAACTTTTGTTGCCTGATGCTCCCCGCACAAATGCATGGTTGCCCAGGGCTGTGTGTGGGCCCTTTTCCTGCCCAGTGTTCACGATCCCTCCTTTACGTGGCATTCCTGATAACAAATAAAATCCCTGGCCGATCCTGCACATCTCCCACGCCCTCCCTCCCCATGCACACCCCAGGTCCAACGCATCCAAGACGACTTCTGCATCAAGATCGTGAGTGTGAGCAAAGAGGGCAACAGGTGAGTAGATGCGCCCACTCTCCTGCGGCGCCTCGTGTGTGTGTGTGTGTCCTCTCATCTGGCAATGCTTGTGTGTCATCATTTTGCCTTCCCTGTCCTGTGGCACTGTGTCATCCCGCCTGCCCTGCCAGTGTGAGGCCCTGGACGAATTTTCTTCTGGTGCTTGTGTGACATCATATGCCTTCCCTCTCTTATGGCACTGTGTCCTCCCGCCTGCCCAGCCAGTGTGAGGCCCTGGACGAATTTCCTTCCGGTGCTTGTGGTATCATATGCCTTCCCTCCCCTGTGGCACTGTGTCCTCCCGCCTGCCCAGCCAGTGTGAGGCCCTGGACGAATTCCCTTCCAGTGCAGAAGCAAACATGCTGTAAACACATGCCTTTCTACCACAGAACCATGCAGAGGGTTCCACGCCCGTCTCCTCAGAAAAAAATAAAGCCGGTCTTGCCTGCTTGAGCATGCCGCTGGCGTGCCGTGCACATGCATGCATGCACATGCACTTTTGAGCACTTTTTTATGATCAGACTACGCTTCACAATGGAGTCCCTCCTGTATGAGGAAGCCTGCACTGTGTGTCAACTGAGCATAAGGTTAACAACCCTGTGAGGATGTCTGCACCGCGTGTCAACCAAAAAGTGTGCTAGGGTGGCTGGAAGATGAACATGGAGGACACATTAGGCATTTGAGGGTTGAGGAAGATGCCTCTCGCATTTGGGGTACAATTCAGTTTGGCTTTCTATGCCTTGACGAGATAGGCTTGCCCTCAATCACCATGCAGTTACTGAAGACCCTGTGCAGATGGATTAAAATTGCAGGTGATCAGGCAATGAGCGCCACTGCCTCTGGTCTTGTCCCCTGTGCCTGCAGTTTCAAGCGGATGCGTGACCTGATCTAGTCTAGAATCTGTCTCTGACATCTATTCTAACCTGCTCTGTCGTGTCCTGCTCTTGTGCCTGCAGTATCAAGCGGGACAAGGAGCCCTCCTCTGTTGCTCGCAGCAACTCCTTGAAACACATCCCTGACAGTATGAAGGCTGTCTGAGTGCATGCCTGACCCGCCATTCTGATGGCATTTGTGGTGGGTGGAAGGTGTGGGAGCCTGCAGCAACTCCTTGGAGGTCATCCTTGAAAGCATGAAGGCTGTTTGAGCGCATGCATGACCTTGCCAGTCCAATGGCGCTTGTGGTGGGTGGCAGACGTGGGAACCCTTAACAACCCCTTGAAACACGTTCCCGGCAGCATGGAGACTGTCTGAGTGTATACACGACCTTGCCAGTCCAAGGGGCTTGACAGTGGTAGGTGATGGATGTAAGAATCTGCAACAACTCCTTGAAATGCATTCCTGGCAGTATGAAGGCTGTCTGAGTGCACGCTCAACCTTGCCAGTCCAAGGGAGCTTGACAGTGGTGGATGTAGGAAGCTGGGTTGGCTGCAGACAATATAAAGGGTTTACTTGGCTCAGGGATTATTTGTGGGAAGCAAGGGAGCATGGGAAGAACAAGAAAAGGGTTTTACTTAGAAACAATCATCAGGGTGCAGGGATCTCTTTTTTTCATGCGATGTTGGGCGCAGTGATTGTGCCAAGCTGAGCATGCATGGCTTCATAGCCTGTCCATGCCCTTGCATGGGACGGCTGTGCGTTTGTGGGCTCTTGGTTGCATTCTGGAGGACTCCTGTCCCTCCTGAATGTTATGATGAGCGGATCAGGCAAGAGAGGTAGAAGCTTGTTTCAACTGAATGTTGGCAAAGCAAGTAAGTTGACAGATGTGGTTGAGGGCTGTTTGCCCTTACCATCTCTTTGCCCATTGGTAACCACCCCTTTTTCTGAGACTTGATCTGTGGCGGGTGACACAAGGGTCCTTTTCCAATGGTTTTAATTTACTAGACTGTCTGTTATCATAAAAAGAAAGACAGACTACTTGAATAACACACAATAGCGCTTTGGCACTCTCCCCTGTATCTGTGGCGCTGAGGCTCCAGGGACAAGATTCAGAAAAAGCATGCACTCACGCTGCTGTTGCACCTTCCATTTTGCTGTAACAACATGCATCGGGAGGCTGATTTCCTCGCGTGGACCGAGGAATTGTTCTGTTTTTTGTTGTTGCAATCCCCCTCCTTTCCTTGAATTATGGTGTTAGAATTCAAGCAAGTGTGAGCCGCAAGATGCACCCTTGCTTCAATTCCTGGACCTGCCATCATGCCGCTAACATTGGAAAATGCTGTTCATGCTTTTGTTGGCTTGAATTGTGTTTGCCTGGGCACGTGTGTTGCCCCAATGACAAGGCACAAGGCACCGTTGGAGTGTCCCACCTGCATGAGGAGAGCCAACAGAGCGCGGTTGTGCCTTGAACAACCCTGAAAAGTCGTCATTGCTCTACTAGAAGGGTTGCCCCAGTTTATTCGAGGAAAGGAAAGGGAACGGAAGGGTGACATAGCTGTACCTGCCTGCCGAGAAGCTAAGCTGAAGCCAAGAAGTGCATGTTACCAAATCAAACTAACCTAAAAAAGGAAGGGAAGGGTTACATAGCTAGCTGTACCTGCCTGCGGGGGCAGCTTAGCTGAAGCAAAACGTGCCTGGAACCAAACCAGTCCAGTCCCAAAGCAATACTAGATAGGAGCTCAGTCACAGCATTTCAGGCATGCAGATACAAACTTGGCTATCCCTAGGAGATCAGCCTGGTTCATGAAGTCTCTAAGGCGTGATGCACTGCATGGGGGTGCAGAGTTAAAAAGGTCACCTGGCAGGAGAAAGGAAGGAAAGGGATACATCGCTGTTACTGCCTAAGGGAAGGGAAGGGAAGGGTTACATAGCTGTACCTGCCTGCGGGGGCAGCTTAGCTGAAGCAAAACGTGCCTGCAACCAAACCAGTCCAAACTAAAAAGCAAAATGAGCTAGAAGGATAGGATAGGATAGGGTTACATAGCTGTACCTGCCTACAAGGGCAGCTTAGCTGAAGCAAAAGGTGCCTGCAACCAAACCAAACTAAACTTGTGCAAATGTCAACTGAAAGCCTTGAGCTGAGTTCAGAAGCGTCAACTGTAAAAATCACACTCACACTGTCACTCTAATGAAACAAGCACGCAAAGTCATGCTCAAAAAACTCCATAAGGCTGTAGTGTTAGGAATATACACTTTTGTGTTTTCACAAGAAGCACAGAAAGTTTGAGAACAGCACCGCTCTGAAAAAGGCCTAAGAGGCCATAGTAAATGTGTTATGTTCTGCTTTGCACTTCAGTTCTCAGCATCCACTGTTAAAGATGCAATGCAATGCTTCAGGAAGGGTAACCGCCGATACAGCCTGGTGAGTGCACATGTCAAAGAAGCTCAGTCACAGCATTTCAGGCAAGCAGACACGAACTTGGCTAATCCTAGGGCATCAGCCTGATTCATGAAGTCTCACTTACTGCCTAAGTGGGCAACTTAGCGGGAGCGAAAAAGGTGCTTGTAACCTAACCAGTCCGATCTGGAGAACAAGAACATAAAACTCAGTCACAGCATTCCAAGTTAGACTCGAACTTTGCTAATCCTAGGACATCAGCCTGGTTCATGAAATCTCTTAGACATGATGCACTGCTGATGTCGTAGAAAAGGAAAAATCAATGTAGGTAAGGTTACATTGCTATATCCGCCTGCAAGGGCTGCTGAGCGGAAACACTGAGGCCTGTAACCAGACCTGGCCAAAATTGCTCAACTAACAGGACTTGGACTGGAAAGAAAAGGTAACTAGATGTTTGTTGCGGTTTGGTGGTTGTAAAAGCACGAGTGTATGGTCAGTAAGCATTCAGTTCAAATATCCCCATGCAATGCTCCATGTTCACTGGCATGTTAAGCCGTGTTTGGCATTCAGATGGAAGGAGACGCATGTTTCCTCCACCAGGGCACACTAGCTAGCCTGGATGATGTCAACTACAGGATCCCCCGAGATAACTCCCAAGTCGGAATCAGAGAAGTGGAGGCCCCATTCCCACAATTTGGAGGCCCGATATATCCCCTGAAAGGGTTACAAGGGGGTTGGCCTACTGCCCGAGAATCTGGCTGATCGGTCGCTGGCGAAAACCCCAAAAGTCCCATACCTCCTGGGAAGGCGCCATGTCGCTTTCATTGCCTGTGCTACCTTGCGCGCTCAAGCCCGGCTGTCTTGGTCTGTGCTTGCTCCTTGTTCTTTCTTCACAGCTCCTCCCAAGTTCTGCGCTGGTGCTGCTGCTCCTGCTGCTGGGGGAGGATGGTGTTGGTGCTGAGTGGTGGGAGGCTGGTGTGCTCTGACTGTAGCTGCTTCTTCTTGAACAGGCTAGCAGTCAAACGTCTTGACTGAGGCCTTTTTCCCTTGTAACCCTTGTAACCCTTGTAGCTGCTTCTCCCTCCCTGTTGTTCGTCGGCTGGAACAAGATGCGTTAGCGACCCCGGGTTGCTATTGCTGGAGCTGCTTAGCATCCAATTTGAGTTGCCATGCTAGTTTAACTACTATTATCATCACTAGACACGCACTTCATGTTTAGGGAACTTTTTGGGGATGGTTCTCTGGGCACATGGCGGAGGAGAGCAGGAGAAGGAGAGTCCGGGCGTCCTGAGGAGCATGGCGGCCAAGCCTCCAGATCCCATTAAGCTCTGTTTCTGGCTTTCTCCTACTAGGAGGCCTAGTAGGCTAGTTTTATCTAATTTAGGTTTGAGGGCCTTCTGGTGAGACCCTTGCTAACTTGATAATTAAGGGACCTTTCCTTAATGCGCACGGCCTTTTGGCTAGCGAAGACTTCACTTTACTTTACTGGAGCTGCTGTTGTGGCTGGGCGTGCTGGAGAGGTGGATTGGGCTGTTACTTTCCGCTTGGTTGGGGTGGCTGGAACCACTCCTGCGCTTAGTAGTATTGTTGATGCTGTTGGTGCATGTCCTGCTGGAATTGCTGCCGCTGTTTGTGTTGGTGGAGGGGCAAGATGAAAAACATGTGCTGTTCAGATGCTCCAATCCCCAGGTCTGCTCTCTCCGTCAAAAGTATGCCTCACTTTTTTGAGCACAACTTCTCTTTCCTACACCTCCACATCTCCCACAGGATGTCCTGTCTAGGCACCATTCACCATGTGAATTCCCAGGATATCAAATTTTTTCTAAACCAGGATAACAACAAACTTCCTTTTTTTCTTCATGACCTCATGTGTATTTATGAACAGGCTAGCAGTAAAACGTCTTGACTGAGGCCTTTTTCCCCTTGTAACCCTTGTTGGTGGAGGGGCTGGGAATGCTGCTGACGGTGGAGGAGGCCATAAATCTGAAATCTCTAAGATGCATATCTTGGGATCAAAGGTTCCATAACTAACAAGCTAGCAAGGGTCTCACCAAAGGGCCCTTGAACTTTAACTAAACACATCTAGCCTAGGAGAAAGCCAGAAACAGAGCTAAAGGGAATCTGGAGGGGTTGTCAGCCATGCTCCTGGACGCTCGGCCTCTCCTTCTCCTGCTCTGCACCGACACGCACCCAGCACCCCCCCTTCCGGAAGCCCCTTGAAAATGAAGAGCTTGCCTGATGTTAATAATAGTCGGTGACCTCGAGATGGCAAGGCAGCTCAATTGGGATGCTAGTGATTTGGTTTTTTGCCTGATTAGTCCCAAGTTGATAAGAGGTTCCAAGGTGTAGTCATCACAGATAAGAGTTTTCAAGGTGTGGTCATTATAGGTAGTGCAACACCAATAAAGATGACATGCAAGATCACCTTCGTGAAAGCAGACCAGAATCTCCCTGGTTCTGGAGTTTTGCTTCTCTGCATATAAGGCTTACTTGCAGAAAGAAAAGAAAAGAAAAAAGAAAAAACTATGTAGGCAGTGAACACTCCCTACATCAATTCAGGAAAGGGGGCCACATAACTTCGTGGGCCTACATACAGGCATAATACAATGGACACATAGAGTGTGCGTACAAACCCGATTTTCAGGAAGCCTTCTACCTGAGGTAGCATTCAATCCAAGTTGGTGTTCAGTACACCACTGGCAGGAGGTGCTTCTGCAGCCCACACAAGGGATACAAGGGTGTTACGATGGGATCTGACCTTCACCCAGGTAGTTTGGCTACTCGGCTTGCTGGCCTGTGCCAGCCTAATACAATGCAAGGATACATTGCTATATCCACATACAAAAAGTGTAAGGTTCAGAAATAGAAGATCTTCTACTAGAAGTATAGTATACCCTTCTATAGCCGCACACAAGGGCAGCTGAGCGTAAACACTGAGACCTGTTAGATGCTTTACTCTTAGAACTTGGACAAAATAACAACTTGTAATAAAAAGATTGAATATTTTTGATTGCGGTCTGATCTTTGGTGGTCTTCACTGGGTCTTAGAGTTGCTGGTTCAGAGAAACGCTCAGAAGATGCCAAACAAGAAAATTATACGACCCCAAGAATCTCGCGAAGTCTCATAATTTGCCTGTGCAGTATTGATAATGAACATCCTCAAGAGTTGCTTGAGAAGAGTGAAAAGTGCTTGACTCAGCCAATAAAAGATATGTGTTTTGTAGGTTTTAGGTGCTGTGGACTGGTGCTGTGCAGCCACGCCAGCATTCAAGCAACAGCTGCAAAGCAAGCATCAGGCAGTGGTGCAGCCAACACACAGCTCACCCACATCAAACCAGCCCATCAGCATGCAGCTCAAGCTTGGAGTAGCGCACTCTTCCCTCTTCACCCTCCTTTTCAATTTTCGGAGCCGGTCATGAAATCTCAAGACGCTGCTCTTGCTGCATTACTTTCTCAGTCTGACATTCAATGTATTTGTTTAAAAAACAAACAATGTGTGAATTAACATAGCTCCTCAGCGGGGAGGAATAACAGGTGTCCAAGGAGATCATGCGCAAGTCAAGTTTTGTAGTGGGCTCAGCTCACAGGCTGTACAAAAGAACAGCTTCCAATAGCACGGAGAAAAGGAAACACAACCTCTAAGGTCAGATGCCTGCAAGTCAATTATGCCCATGTCCATAGTGATAACTGAGCAGTGTCAAATTTCTCAGTCTCTGTCATAACTTATGACTCATAAGAGCTTCTGCCTCCCAGACATTCATAAAGTCCTAAACAAAGTGCAGGCTTGGAGGCCAAACAAAGGCACTGGATGTCTGAGTTTGCACTTACGCTGGATGGTCCAGAATCTGTGCTTATGCTTATGCTGATGTCCCACCCATCTCCACATAGGTGGTCCGTGTTGTGAACCCTGTACGTTGTGATTCGCACGCGTGCTTGGCTATGGCTTGGTCCTGGCTCTACGGTTTATTGGCTTGGTTATGGCCTAATAAGGAAACGAAAAGAAAAGGTTCTCTGGCTCAGTACAAAAGAAAAGACGCAACAAAACAGAAGAAGCAGCTCTTTGGCTCGGTTATGGTACAGTCACAAGTCGCACGCTTGCTCAGCTATGGCTTGGGTATGGTTCAGTCACAAGTTGCACGCTTGGTTAGCCACAGCTTGGGCACTGGGTCTTGAGTAGAGTGCGACATCACAAGTCGCACGCTTGGTTAGCCACAGCTTGGGCACTGGGTCTTGAGTAGAGTGCGACACCTCTTGTGTTACACACTTCAGGCTGCTGCTCTTCCTGCTTCCATAGCGACCTGCAATATGAAAAATTGAGCACTTGCAACACTGTACAGATGCGTGGTGATACCTCCACTTTTAACTTGGAAGGATGCTCACGGTCTTTAATCTTTACCGTGGCTGGTCATTAATTTACCAGCAAGTTGCACGCACTTTCCGCGCAGTGCGCCTTTGGATTTGCTAGCATGAGTTGTGCTCTTGTGAAACCAGCAACAGGAACCTACACTGGTGATGGACACTGCGTTAAGGCCCTAGACGTCCTCTTTTCCTTTCAAAGCCACACACTTTAAACGTCACAGGTGAGGATTGCCACACACTCTGCAGACTCCTCCTCTCTTTTGAATGCTTAAACAGTACATGAGGCACAACAAAGCCATGGAGTATGTGCAGCATGCTGAATGTCGGCATGTGGCTACTTGGCAAGCAAGTCGTGTTGCTGCAGTGACATTGGACTACAGGAGAATACAAGCGTCACAGAGGGAAGGATTTGCGGTCCAGGTTGATGCCAAGAGGCCAACCAATGTCAAGATGAACAGTTTAACACACCAGGCGGCAGTGCTACGCACAATTGGCAATGCTGAGATGGTTGTTGCATTCTGAATGGCATCACATATCAGAGAAAGCCCTGCTTTGCTTACCTCATGTCCGGTTTGTTCTGACGTGAAGCCACCCAGCCTGGGTGCAGTTGCTTTTGCACTCTGCATACGGATAAGGCGCAAGAGGGAGAGAGGGATCAGCAAATGGTGTCCAGGGCTAACCAGCACATGCACATACCTGGCAGGTCTCTCACTGGTATTTTAAAAAAGGCGCATGAGAGAGGGATCAGCAAATGGTGTCCAAGGCTGACCAGCACACGCACATCTCTGGCAGGTCTCTAAAGGTATTTTAGAAAAGGCGCATGAAGACAGGGATCGGCAAATGGTGTCGAGGGCTGACCAGCACACGCACATCTCTGGCAGGTCCCTAGTGATCATTAAGCTAAGGCGCATGAAGACAGGAACTGGCAAATGGTGTTGAGGGCTGAATAGCACACACACACACACCTCAGGCAGGTATCCGATGGGATTTTCGCTCAAGTGGTGGTGTGCTCTCAGGAGAACACCCATCACCAAAGGAGGGCTTGAATTTTGAAATTGTGTGATGCTCTAACCAGGATCAATATGCAAGAGGATCTAACCCACTAGCCAGCCTTTTCATCTGGATCCAAAAGCTGGAAGCAAGAAGACTGGTAGCGCTTTGCACCTATTGTTCCACCTAGCACCTCATGTGCCTTCAATTATGTAGGGAGCGGATCTTATGCTGCGTTGTTGATGCTCTCATCCCCATGCACTTCAGAGCCTGTTCATTAAAGTGCTGGAAAATCTGGGCTTGGCCGGTGGGAAGCGAAGGGAACCCATGTCATGGGTTGTGTCTCACACAGTCAATCAATGGTTGATTTAAATAGTAACTTCTCATGCTTGGCTGCTAGGCTTCCGTGATGTCTACAATAAATACACACAGGGATGAAAGGGAGTGTGCCTGCGTTTAATTTCATGTGTGTGTAAGTGAAGCTCGGAAATGTTTTTAAGGACTTGCTTATCAGTATGTGCATCAGCACAGTGTGTATTTCTGTGCCAATTTATACTCCCAGTCAGTCCACAAATGCAGGACACTGGGCGCTCCGAAATGGTCCAACGCTGTGCTCTGGTTTCAGTCACTGCAGCACTCATGGTGCTCTGATCCTGGACCACTTTTGAAATGCTTGCCAGAACAGGCAGCTTACAGTGGACGGAGTGCACAAGCAGGAGGAGCAGGCACCCGGATCTGGTTCAGACCTCATCATGTACACGCAAAACTTCCTGCCTGCTGCCTAACGCAAATTCCTGTATATATCAGGTTTTCCCTCACTCTGGCCTGCTCTGACTGAATCCATTTTTCTCTGCCTTAGCGCATTAATGTCCCAAAATGTATCAGGTGTTCCCTCACTCTGGCCTGCTCTGACTGAATCCATTTTTCTCTGCCTTAGCGCATTAATGTCCCATAATGAATCAGGTGTTCCCTCACTCTGGCCTGCTCTGACTTTTTTTTTTTTTTTTCGCTGTCTGATCGCATGCGATTTAAAATTTCACACACTCAGGTTCGAGGCCAAAGTTGACAAATGTTAACCCCAAAAAGCGGGGCGGTTGGGTGATGCTCATGCGCAATGCAGGCAGCGGAGCCGTAGCATACACGCTGTGGCCTTGCTGTGCCTTAGCGTACACTCTGTGACCATGAGTCCCTGAAGGCTTTCAAGCCTGAGGGATGCACCAACAGCATGGAGAGCGCGGCAAGTCGTGTGCCAGATGATGGGGATGTGTGGGATGCAGAGATTTGGGTGCTACAGGGCAGAGGGTTGGGTGCTATAGATGGTGGGGATGCAATAATAATGTGCCAATTCCCCAGCACCTCCTCCTTTCTTGATGCATGAAGTATTCTCGCTGCCTATGCAGATCCACTTTTTCTTGTCTTGCTTGTCCAGTACCTCCAATCCCACCCTCTTCACAATGGCGTTAGTGCTCCTCAGGGTTGACAAGTTGGCCGGTTTGACAAAATAAGTTCGCCAACAGTTCGAAAACGTTCGAGATTCGACGAACAGTTCGAACGCACGTTTGCCTGTAGGCAAGGGGCTGGGAAGGGGGTATCAACTGCCCCCCAACCACCCTTCCCCCCCCTTCCCCCCTTTCCCCCAGCCTATATAAACATTGTAATGGGGAAGAATAGAAGTCCTGAGTTGAACCTTGAAAATGGAGAAAGGAATGGGGGATGTTTGGTGGGTGACTGGGGGGTGTTTTGGGGGCCTTCTGCCCCATTTTTGGCACAGGGCATAACGTTCTATGAACTGGCAATTCAAAGTTCGCCAACAGTTCGCCAACAGTTCGAGTTCTGTAACAGTTCTAAGTTGGCGAACTCGTCAACCCTGGTGCTCCTGCTGGTTAGCAGCAGAATCGTCTGTGCAAACAGCGGGAAGCCATGGAGTGGGCAAACACAGCACCCATCCCCAGCACCTGCATAACCACCCTGTCTGAGATGGTGACCTTCGCTCGGCACATGCATGACTGTAGATCCACACGCACACACGCACACCCACCCACACATACACACATACACACACAAGCTTGAGTCACTGTTGATCCACACTTGCAAAACAGTCTTGCAGAGCGAGTTGCACAGTGAGGGTGATCCTGCTGGTTTGCAGCGGCACCACTGTGCGACTTGATCTGAAGACTATTACTGCAGAGTTTAGAGGGCAACCACAGTGCCAATCTTAAGCACCTCCAAGCCTGCAGGTGTGCCTGCTGCAGCTCATACACCTCTCATACATTCGCGCATTCATCTTCATTCTTTTGTTCACACATACGCAGCGCACACTGCAGCTGGTGTGCCTGCTGCAGCCCATGAGAAAAGACCATGGGAAATTAGCTGGCAGGGCGGACCAAACACCTGGCCATACCAACACCAATAGACCTGGCAATGCCAAATCCCAACAGACAAGGCCGGGGGGCATATGAGCTGGCAGGGCTGCGCGTCTTGCCAAAGCACGTTCATTTCTAAGCACTTTCATAGGCTTTGGCCTACGAAAGCCCATTTTATTCATTTAAGTACTTGCTCAAGGATGGTTCTCATACCTCCTTGAGGTAGTAAATATATGTATATCCCTCGCTACAAAAGTAGGCAATACAACCACCCTCATTCCACAGGCACTCACATTGGTCATGCCTGCTGTTTGCCATCTGCATCTGTTTGTTTTACACTTGCATCTTTTTGCTTGGCATTTACCTGCTGCTTAATTGACATTTGCACCTGTTTGTTCGGCATTCGATTGGCATTTGCATCTGAGCGGCATTGATTTTCACCACACCACTTACACTGAATCTTTCACTTTTCCCCTGCATGTGCACCTGTGGCAATCTACACATGCGCATTGTCACACCTTATCATAAGCTACATCAACCTCCATTGGAAGGAGATAGGATATTGTCAGCTTGATAATAGAGATCCTTTGGTAAATTGAAAAGTAGACACACATGGAATGCCAAGGTACGAATGAGCACAGAACCTGGCTCACCATAAAACATCCTTGCATGAGTCCCTGAAGAAAGTTCAAGTGGCTATGCTCGCACACCAGCAACTCCACTTGCTTTCTCGGGCTCACTGGTGTGAGAGGCATGCCACTTACTTTTGAAAATGCTACACCTGCCCAAAAAAGGGGCGCGTGCATTAGGTGCAGGTTCTCTGCTACTCACTTAATGGGTTGCGGCTCAACCTCCACGGGCTGCAAGTTGCCATAGAGGTGCACATGGGGGGGAATGTTTGAGGCTAGGGTGGCGGCACGCCTTGCGATCTCCTCATGCTCAGCTTGGGACAGGCCTGCCCCTGAGGGCGCTTGCGCCTGTGTGTGTGTTTTTGTGTTTGTGTGTGTATGTGTGCGTATGTGTGTGCGTGTGTGTGTGCGCGCCTGTGTATGTATGTGTGTGTGCGCGTGTGTGAAGAGAGGCCTTGTTGGTGGGATCAAAGCTAGCTGGTTGGAGATCATTTAGCATTAAGAGAATAGCAAGCTTCAGGGTTTTTTGTCCAGTGAAAGCACTCCTCAAAAACCATGCCCTGGAGCCAGGTGCTGCCAGAAACCCTCCACACCTGCATCATCTACATCAAATCCCCTTCTCATGTTCTGATGAAGGGAACGCGCGGCTCTCTGTGCCAATGTGTTCACCCTTACCTGATTGATGTAGGGATTGTTCCGGCTGCCCACATATTTTTCTTTTTCCTTTCTCTCAAATGGTGGTTTTATGCTGGGACCAAAAAAAGGTGCTCATACGCGAGCCCACACATGCAACCCCTACCCCACGCGCACACACACACACACACACACACACACACACACACACGAGGACACGCATGCACACATGCAGGCACGTGCATGCTCATACCATGCTGAGCGCCTCCATCTTCTTGAGCAGGTGCGCCGTGGAGAGCAGCGTGGGGCGCTGCAGGGGGGGCATGTCTCCCTCAGTGTGCACACGGGTCATGCCGCTGGCAGGGGAGCCTAATAACACGGAGGAGGCTTGCATGCTTGGCTCCGTGGGCACCATGGCTTCTGAAGCATCTGCAATTGATGATTGTGATGATCGAGTGTGGTTATAGTGTTTGTCACCACGAAGTGCTCATCGTGCTGCCCAATTAGGGGTGATACAGCTGTGCCCTTGCTCCGGCACTATGCTGCTACACAGTGGACATCAGACATGCTGGTTGTAGGCTCCTCTGCATGACTGTAGGCTTTAGCCAAATCTGCACACCTACTCCATGCTTGGCATAGCTCCTTCACTGTCAGTTTCCTCAGTAATGATGCCTGGAAGCCACAAAAATAAATATACAAAAGTGTGTACGTCATACATCATGTACCACCCGTGGCCTTGTACCTTGCTGCTGGCCGTGAGCGACAGCTGGGGTAATACTATGATGGTGGTGGAGAAGGTGGCGATGCTGGTCACTGGCATCATCCCCACCACTGCTGTTGGTCCCATCCTCCTCACCCTCCCCAAAGTGCCACCCGCTGTGAGATCTGGGTGAGGTGGCAGAGTGGCTGGTGCAGGAGGGCGGCGTGTAGTGCTGCTGCACCTGTTGCTGCTGCTGCTGGACTTGCTGCACCTCATGCAGCTCACGGTGTTGGCCTTGTTGCTGCTGCTGCTGCTGTTGCTGCTGCTGGACTTGCAGAGTCCCTTGCGGCGCATGGCGTTGGTCCTGCCGCTGCTGCGGCTGCTGCTGCTGAGGTTGTGGAGGAGTGCTGCCGCGGCTGCGGATCTCCTTCAGCAGTGTGGCCATATTGGGCTTGTAGCCCCGGTAGTGATAGCCACGTGCGGGGCTGCTGCGCACGGCGGCCGCCCCTTCTGCTTGAACTGACTCTGTGGCCTTCTTTGCAGGAGAGCCCTGCCAGGGGAATGGCCACACGCACAGCTGTTTGTGATGAGTCACGAGGAACCATAACATCCGCAGCATTCCTGGCGACGAGGGGTGTCGCTTTGGACAAGAGACAGGATGAGAGCAGAAAGGAGCAGAAAAAGACAGAGGGTGGAATGGGGCGATACCTGCAAGGTGGTCCAATGGCACAGAGTCCAAAGAAAGGGAGGCCTCTGCTCAGAGATCCATAGAAACAGAGGAAGGCAAGGTTGCATGAGAAGAGGCCTGCTAGGGTTGACCATGGCGGAGCTTTTGGCAATAAATGCGCGTTGGTATTGAGCGCGTGGTTGAGAATGGAGTGTGTGCACATTGAGTGTGTGGCCATGGATGCAGTATGTGGCATAGATATGTGCGTGCCTGGAAGACACGCAGCGTTTCCTCTTTCTGAGTCTGAGTGAGACATGACAGCTCATCTTCTTGAGCTGCATGTGGTTGCCCCCGCAGGAAGCATGGCATTTCTCCTTTAGCGTTGGATGTGTCTGGTTGAGGCGAGGCATGTGCGCACCGATGCTTGCATCATGGCATATAGAGACGGCAATCCAGATCTGGCCTGGCACGTGTGCACTGGTGTTTGCATCATGGTATTTAGAGAAGGCTGTCCAGATCTGGCCTGGCACGTGTGCACTGGTGTTTGCATCATGGTATTTAGAGAAGGCTGTCCAGATCTGGCCTGGCATGTGTGCACTGGTGTTTGCATCATGGCATTTAGAGAAGGCAATCCAGATCTGGCCTGGCACTTGTGCACTGGTGTTTGCATCATGGCATTTAGAGAAGGCTGTCCAAATCTGGCCTGGCACTTGTGCACTGGTGTTGGCATCACAGCGTTCAGAGATGTTCCCGGTTTGGTATGGCACGTGTGCACTGGTATCGACATCATGGCGTTCAGACAAGGTGTTCTGGATCTGGCCTGGTACATGTGCACTGGTATTGGCAGTATGGCATTCCTATCTGGCCTGGCCTACGTTGGCGTGCCTGGGGAAGCGGACCAGGCGTAAACATCTTCACTTCAAAAATCAGGAGTAAGGATTGCTTCTGTGCAGATGCACTCAGGAGCGTGTGAACGACCCCTTTGGCAAAAGGGCACGATCATCAAAGGCTCTGGAGAAAAAAGTGTGGTTTGATTTGCATGTGCGTGTGCGTGCAACTGTAAATACCAGCCTGTACGCAACTTGGAGACAGCAAACGCCACAAAGTGGCATGGGATTTTACGCCAATATGATGCTCAGCAAATAATACACACATGTCTTACAGAACATACTTGTGCGCTCTTGTGCATGATGTAGGTCAGCATCTGCCATACCTCCAGCAGGGAAGTAGCATGCAAACCTCCAACAATCAAAAGTGCGCATACCTGTGCATGATGTAGGTCAGCATCTGCCATACCTCCGGCAGGGAAGTAGCATGCAAACTTCCAACAATCAAAAGTGCGCATACCTGTGCATGATGTAGGTCAGCATCTGCCATACCTCCGGCAGGGAAGTAGCATGCAAACCTCCAACAATCAAAAGTGCGCGTACCTGTGCATGATGTAGGTCAGCATCTGCCATACCTCCGGCAGGGAAGTAGCATGCAAACCTCCAACAATCAAAAGTGCGCGTACCTGTGCATGGTGGAGAGCAGCATCTGCCACACTTCCAGAGCCCTGGCCCGCTCCCTCAAGCACCTGCATTACATCACCATTATAATTGAAGTCGTCTGATCATTTACTTAATGATTTATCGGATGTCCTTCAAGCACCAGCAGAACAACCCCAGCGGAAGCTGCTGACAGTAATTGCACTGCATTAAACTCACCAATGGTCTTAATCATGCGTGAGCATGTGCCATGACAAGCAAGGCACTTGACGAGAACCTTGCTAGCTTGCTTGCTTGGAAATTCATCCTTAGTGCACGCAGCCTTTTGGCTGGCGCAGTTCTTCTTGTCCCTGCTGCTGCACCTCATCAGTTACCGGGGCAGTGTGTACAGGATTTCAAATTGACATGGGCACATTCATGCAGGGATCGCGATTGCACAATGAGAACTCTGTTGCTGCCAGTCAGGAGGTGAGTGAGCTGATCAGTGGCTCCTGCAGCCCCCTTCATGTATGGCATGCATGCAGACGCACAAGTTTTGCAAGGTTTGCCAGCCGCAAAGGGAAGCAAAGAAGGGGCACATACCCAGGCCCTCTCTCAGGGCCACAAAGAGACTTGCAAAGGAACTGGAACAAAAAAAGGAGGTGGCTTGTTCCCAGGGCTGCAAACAGGTTCGCTGAAGGACAAGGCCAAGGCAACAAGGTTGCTCACACTCCACTTTAAATGGCAGTGACTGATGGCAGAGCAAGTCTACGCCACTGAGTCTATCACTTCATGACAGAGTATGACTCTATGTAACAGAGCATCGTAGAATCCAGAAAGTGTGAGCAGCAGCTCACAGCAGCAGCCAGTATATATCAAAGAGGTGTAGCGGTGAAGGGCCCCAGCGAGAATTAGCGCAACATATGGTGGCTTTATCGAACCTTGATGCCTAAGGCTTAGTGCACCACCCAAGGTCCCAAGCGAGCCCCCAAATTCCAAAAGCCCATTGCGTCTCCCAAAGGCAAAAGTGAGCCTCATCATCAAAGGCCCAATGTAACACCTAAGGCACCAACACAGTGCACACAGCGCAGTGTGGCAGCCCCCTCCTGGCCTGTGGCAAGGAATGATCGCATGTCATCCCTTTTGCACAGGGACCACGCTAACCTCCTCTGTACTGTTCCAATTTGTGATCTCAACAAATGTCCTGAAGGTTTCAAGAGATGCCTCCATCCTACCTGGAGTCGGTTGTGCAGGTCTGCGCGCGCACGCGGCGCGCGCAGGGCATACGGCAAGGCAGGAGCCACAGAGCGCTGGTCACGATGGTGAGCTCGGCCTGCCACGTCCCGCTGCATACGCATGCATGTGCAAGTGTGTGTGTATGTGTGTGTGTGTGCGTGTGCATCGCACGTGCGCGATTAGTGCAACCATATCTTAACAGCATGCAAGCCTTGGTTTGATGGAGCATGGGCTGTCTTGCCCCTTATCAGAGCCCTGCAACCATTGGAACCACGAAGCTAGCTGCTGGGACCGGTGCGGATACGCCTTGTCACCATGCGATGGTTGCTTAATTCCAACACCAATGCAATCATCCCATGATGCCAAGATGAATTTGCACTGATCACATGGCTGACCTCATTATTCCTATGATTGCAGGGCTCTGATGGCTGTAAGAATGCCCATGCATCAAGATCCATGAATCCTGCTGGTCTAGAAGGTGGGCTGCGCACGGCCTGCCTGCTGCCGCCAACGCTGGCTGCAGGCAGCAGGTGTGGTTTTGTGCTTGCCATGGCATGGCGCGCTTGTGCGTGGGCAACCTATACTTGCAGGTGTGATTTGGGTGCATGCGATGGCAAAGGCATGAAACATTGCAGCGTGACATGCTAGCTGAGCAATAGGACAATCTATGCTTGCCGTTTCCAAGCATTCCAGTAATTGTGCCACATGCGCGAATATGAACCCATGTTACCTGACATGTTAGCTGAGCGATGGATGCTGGCAAAGAAGCACTTGCGCATGGACAACAAGTAGACTTGCCACTTCCCAGAATACCATATTGTGCCACATGCGCTAATAGGGACCCTGTGCAACAGCCCACGCTACATAAGTATCAAGGTTGGCCAATCCTGTGTTGACACACAACCCTATGCAGCAGAATCTTGTACGCATTAAGTTCACAAATAGAGGAACGAAATTAGCAGACACGTGAGCTGAGTGTTTCTGTTGAAGGCATAAAAGCAGCTCACACCTGCACACACTGCCAGGCTGCACACCATAGCAGACTTGCAGAATACTCACAAAGCACACACACACACACGCACATGCTGCGGAGAGGGAGATAGCTTTGGCTCGGGCGGAGTGCGAATTGGTGGCTGGGCAGGGGGTTGCCGAGCGGGCGACAACAGCGAAGGCGGCACGCGGCTGATGAAATCGGGTGGAGGGTCGTCAAGATCTATGGTTGGCCTGGTGGCTCCTAAGGCAACAGGTGAGTGTTGCAAGCCTGCAGTGTGTGTGTGTGTGTGTGTGTTAGGGAGTAGGGAGGGGGGAGAGTAAGGATGGGCTTTCGCTCCTGACTTGTGTGCATGCCAGATACAGATGAGCTGCAAGTGCATCTGCCCAATTGTGCATCTGCAGCTCAAGTCCCTTAGCTAATGATAGGATTGACGTGTGCAAGAATATGTGGTACGTGGGGCAGAACGTGCCTAACACACACGCTGGCTTACACACACACACACACACACACACACACACAAACACTGCGCTACCGCCACCGCAACAATGTCAATCCAGATCGCGCACCTGCTGGACCCCCTTGCTGCTGCTGCTGTCCATGACTTTGATGCTGCCGCTGCTCACCATCAGCACCTTCTGAGCCCATGACCCACATACCCTCCGTGTCTACCCCTGCACCAATCCCTTCTGCCGCAACACCACCCAGGCCACTCCCATCCTCCATACCCTCACTCCCGTCCTGATCAGGCCCAGTTGCGCCAACCCCTCTCTTGCTTGGACCTTCTGGGGGTGCCCCTGCCTTCTGGCCCTCAGTATGTTGTGTGCTGCCGAGCAGTTTGCCCTCCTTGAACGCCCCCCCAAAGTATGCGGCACGCTCAAACACATGGCTGCGGCTGCCAGGGGCAGCATCATCATTGCAACCATCACTACCACCATTGTAACCACTGCCTGCACTGCCAACACCGTCGTGGACATCACTGTCATCATGTGCTAGGTGTACAACATCGGGGCTGCTGCCAGTGCTGGCTTGGTCGGGCGCTCTTGAGGCCTGTCCATGAATTTGCTGCTGCTGCTGTTGGTGCTGCTGTGCATGATTTTGCTGCTGCTGCTGGTGCTGCTGTTGGTGCTGCTGTGCATGACTTTGCTGCTGCTGCTGCTGCAGGTGCAGCTGCTGCAGTGGCGCACCATTTGCCACCTGCCCATCCAGCTGCATGGTCCCCGCCCCCCCAGCTGCACTGCCACCTCTGTGCTCTTGAGCTCCGCCTCTGGCTGTGTCCCAGCTCCCAGCAGCACCAGGCACGGCTGGCCCCTCTACACCAGCACTAGCACAAGCACCACCACCACCACCACCACCACCACCACCAGCTGCAGTAGCAGTAGCGGTGGCAGCAGACGAGCTGCTGCGAGCAGGGCTGGCGGCAGCAACGTATGAGGGCAGAGGCCTGGGATTGGGGGCTTCCTCCCTCTCTGCCTCTGCCTCTTCCCCCACCTCACCCACTCCACCGCCACTGCCATCAATCCTGAGCCCCTTCTGCAGCCCCTGGTCAGCCACCATAGCTGCGCTTCCACCTGCAGCAGGTTGTATGTCCTCATTCCTGGCTTGGCCAAGCGCCCCTTGTTTCTGCTGCTGCTGCTGCTGATGCTCTGCCAGACCCCAGCGCAGGGTTGGCTGCAAGGAGGTGTGCTGCTGCTGCTGCTGCTGCTGCTGCTGCTGCTGCTGCTGAGGATGCTGGTGCTCTGCTAGACCCCAATTCAGGGTGGAGTGCATGGAGTCCTCCAAGGGCGCTGCAGCAGTTGATGGTGGGTTGTCGTGGCTGGGCAGGGTGTCGGACGGAGGGGGTGGTGGTGGTACTGGCGCTGCTAAAGCAGCAGGCTGGAAGGTGCTCGTGCCAGGGAGCTCATGGCTGGAGCCATAGACTGAGCCCTTGGATCTGTCATTGTCAATACCCTCTCCACCAGGCTTACCGCTGCCCCAGGCTGCCGGTGCTACTGGTGCTGGCGGTGCTGTCCCTGCTGGTGCTGCTGTCGCTGTCTCTGCCGCTGACGCAGCTTCTGCGCTGCCATTTTGGTGCTGCTGGTGGCCCAATAGGTAGTCACCATGAAGGGCTTGCTGCTGCTGCTGCTGCTGCTGCTGCTGCTGAAGCGGCTCAGCAGCCCCATGCAGCGCGTGCTTGCTGCCCAGCATCTCTGCTATGATGCTGTCTAGATCTGCAAGAGTGTGCATGTACGTCTGTGTAAGTAAGCATGCACGAGTGCATGTAGGTAAGTATGTGTACATGTATGCAATTATGTTTGCGTGCACATGTGATATGGATTTGCTGCATTTGCTGACGCTGGCTTGGGCAAGAGAGGAGCTGAAAGCAAGATCCAAGGCAAGGTCCACACCTCCTCACTCACATACTTGCAAGATAAAAAACTGTAAGGTGTGCAACAGCCTGCATCTCTGCTTTGATACCGTCAGGGCACACCAGCAGCCTGCCAGCAGTACGGCGGCGTGGGAGAGGCCTGATTGGAAGACCTCACAGCAACATCCCAAGCGTGCTTTTTCTTTCATATCATTGCTTGCCAAGGAAGAGCAATAAGATACAGAGAAATAAGATCAAGCCCAGCTGCAGGTCAAACCCTTGCTGATGGAACAAGCCCGTCAGCACAATCACATTAATTTCTTAGAAAACATACACCCCACCCAGCTTTTCAGGAGAACACCCGATGTTTGAGAGCATGCACGCGCCTGAAAACCTGTATGCTACAGGGTGCACCTAATGTTCAAAAGTACACTTGGTGTTTGAAACGTGCACGTGCCCAAGAAACCTGTATGCTGCAGATTGCACCTAATGTTCAAAAGCACATTTGATGTTTAAAACATGCACATTCCCAAGAAATCTGTATGCTGCAGGCCGCACCTGATGTTCAAAAGCATGTATGGGGCCAAGGCCTTTGCAGGCTCACATCATCCTGCAGCCCATCCTATCCCAAAATAAAACACGGCCCCATCCAGCAATGAACACACACACACACACACAAAGCCAACAGAGCCACCAGAAGCAGCAGCGCCTCGCTCACCAACTCTTGGGGCTTGCTGGCCAGATAGCCAGCTGCGCACGGCAGGCAGCGTGGCGGGTGGGCGCACAGGGGGGCGTGAAGGGCTGCTAGGCCCATGTGAAAGCAGGGGTTGCTGCAAGGCCATGCCAGGTGCTGGCACTGCGCTGCCCTCTGCAGCTGACGCCGTTGCGCTGTGAGGTGCAGCAGCAGCGAAAGCAGCTGCGCTTTGAGACGTTGAAGGAGGAAAAGCTGCGCTGTGAGGTGTAACAGCAGCAGGGGCGGCAGAGGAGTGGGCAGGAGCACTGCTTGCTGTGTCTGCTGCAGTATGGATGGCATGTGGCGGGGAGGCAGTGGGGTGCTCTGAGGGGAGGGGAAAAGAGGGAGGGGGGCTGGCGAGGAGAGCGAGGGCCTGCTGCTGGGAAGCGACATGGGCCAAGGCTGTGTGGGTGGTGCGGGCTGGGCTCAGAGTCAAAGCTGGGTCGAAGGGCCAAAGGGGGGACCTGCGCGGTGTTGAAGGGTGGCAAAGTTAGGGGGGTGGGTGTGAAGTGCTAGGATGTTGGGGGTACCTGCATGGGGTCTAGGGGAGGAAAAGGGGTGGTTGGTGGGTGGGTGGGGGAGAAGTCAGTGCAAGGGCGGAGAGGGAAGCTGGCTGCGCAGGCACAAAGAAGGTGGTGAAGGCTGGAGTGTGGAGGATATGGTGGCTGGTGGTATGGTGGCATCCTGTGATCTTTTATGGTGGTATGGCGGTATGGTGGTATGGTGCTTTTATGGTGGTATGGTGGCATCCTGTGATCTTTTATGGTGGTATGGTGGTATGGTGCTTCTATGGTGGTATGGTGGTATAATGGCATCCTGTGATCTTTCGTGATAGTGTGTGTGTGTGTGTGTGTGTGTGTTTGAGCGAGCGCGGATGCGCACTTCCCCCTCCTCATTCCCACCTGTAATCTGATGGAAGTGTCGCGCTACTTGCTGCAGCGTCCAGCGCATCATCCATGCCCTGGGCACCCACTAAGGGCTCAAGGTGCGGCAAGCCGGCAGGCTGCTTGCCTGGTTGCTCGCCCGCAGCACCCCTCACTGGAACCTTTGCCTGCACACACATGTTCAGACCACAGACGTCAAAGGCCCCCAGTCAACGCGACTGACTGCTAGCCAGCGAGCTAAAAAAGGAGAAAATGCCCCCCCACCCCTCCACCCCACACACACTGCAATAAGCAGGTTTCATGACAATGCCATGTGCACAGTTTCAACTCTCGCATCTGTGGCTGACATGACTGCTTCATAACACAAGCAGCCCCTGTAATCGCACACACTAGCGGGTTCCCGGGCTTGTTGTACGTGCTTAAGACTCTTCAACATGGTTGCACTGCTTGCACTGGCCTTGGTCATGTAACTCCCCCCAAATCGATTAAAAAGGACAGCAGGACCCTTTACACAGCAATGCGTGCTTTCCAAAACGGCCCCACTTGTGTGTGTTTGTATGTGTGTGCATGAAGGGAGAGGGGGGGGGGGGGGGGCAGCATCACAAGAGCACACAAATTTCCCCACCCCTACAGAAACAAAAGCAATTGCATGACCTGCAACAGCAATCTCAACCTGCAACATTCATATGCACACACACATACACACACACACACGAACACACATGGCCAGGTGATCCCACCTCCACAAAAATCACATGCACCTGCCAATTCTATGTCTGCACATGCAGTGGGCACACGCACGGGGTCATCTTGGTGGCCGGGCAGAGCATCTCAGGAAACAAGCCCGGCAAAAGAATCAAATTTGCACCTGCATGATCTGCAGGAGCACGTCCTGGGGCACACGCCCAGGACCAGCTTGGTGGCTGTGCAGAGCGTCTCAGGGAGCAAGCCTTGCATAAGAACTGCGCTCACACCTGCATGACCTGCAGGATTGTGTGCCTAGGGCAAACGCACAGGACCAGCTTCATGGCTGGGCAGAACACCCAAGGGAACAAGCCTAGCATAATATTCACACTCACACCTGCACAATCTGCGGCAGCGCGTGCCTGGGGCACAGGCAAAGGGCCAGCTTGATGGCTGGGCAGACCGTTTCAGGGAACACGCCCAGCATAAGATTCACACTCGCACCTGCACAATCTGCGGCAGCGCGTGCCTGGGGCACACACAAAGGGCCAGCTTGGTGGCCGGCTGTAGTGTCTCGGGGAACACGCCCAGCTCAGAGCTCACCCACAGCAAGTCCGCCAATGCAGAGGGCAATGGCCACTGCCGCACCACTGCCCAGGATTGGGTGTCCAGGAGCACTGCGCTGCTGTCTGCTCCGTCGTCTGTGTGGTGGTGGCACAGGAACAGAAGCCTCGACACTGGACCGGCGGGTCAAAGGGCAGGCAGCGCTGCTTGCTCAAAGGACCATGAGGTGGCCAGGTTTCATGTGGCCCGGGTCAGGTGTTTGCATGGTGGCACAGCTACTTCAAACCATGGTAGCAACAATTTCGCAAGTTATCGTGTCTCATTTGCAGTGGTGCCTGCTCCACTGCCTGAGATGATGTGCAAGTTATCATGACTTGTTTGCAGTGGTGTCTGCTCCATGGCCTGTGCCGTGGAAGCAGTAGAGGCATGGTTACCCTGCCGCCGATTGAGTGCTGTGAGTGCTGCGTTCTGGTATGGTCTGCTCCATTCTAGACTCACAATGTCAGCGGAGGAAACGGAGCCTTGCCGTCCATGATTGGAGGAATTTGCAAGGCCCGCTGGTGAGGTTGAAAGTGATCTGACCTTTAATTGAACGGATTCAGTCAATCACAGGTGAATCACCCCCACATTAAAAAAAGTGGCTGTGCTCATGCAGGATATCTTTTGTTTGTCCTGCGCGTTGACGCAGCTGCTGGACTGGACTCAAGCAAGGAGGATGTCGCACACTGTTCCACATTGCACAGTAGGAGAACATGATCTCCCATCATTTCTTTGCTTAGCACGGCTTCCTGCCTGACCTCCCAACTTTGCTGCAGTGGGCATGAGGGTCAACAGATGCAGTGCTCACAGGCTAAGTGCGTTTTGCATGTGGTGCAGTGCATTGCGAGCGTTGTGCGGTTTGCTGCGAGCATTGTGAGTGAGCTTTGCGCAGGCCCAGTGCATTGGGCGCGTTGTTGCTGCAGCCTGCGCATGAGGGCACAAAGGTCCAGTGCATTATGAGTGAGCGTTGTGCAGGGTCAGGGCATTGGGCGCGGTGCTGCTGCAGCCTGCACAAAGGCCCAGCGTGTTGTGAGCGCCATGCAGTGCAGGCTCAGCGCATTGCATGCGCTGTTGTTTTATCGTTGTTGTTGTAATAGTAAATGCAGACTGCGTAGGAAGGGGCAGGCTCTGGATGCGCCCAGGCTGAGCATGCATAAGGCATCACAAACACTAAGAACAGAAGTTCCTGAACAAAAGCCCCTTTCCATCTCCTTATCTACATCTTCTAACTTCACAACCTTGGCCTGCTACATTTGCATGTTTCAGACCAGGTCAGACAGTGGGGTGCAACCAGGGACAACACCTCTGCACAATGCAAAAGCCAAGTCATCTCAATCTTGCTACGACAATACCTAAGCCTGGGAAAGGCAACTGGGGGTTCATGCCTGCAAATGCTACTGAAAAGCCCTGAGAGATAAGCCCAGCAGAGGTCAAGTTTGCATGAAGTATGCACCATCATCATTGTCACCGTCATCACCAGCAGTTAGAGGCAGAACCTAACATCATTAGCACCAGGATCGGTACCACCACTGTGTTCCACTAAAACTGCAATCCAGCACCCCCTTGCAACCTGAGTCTTGCATACAAAACCCGGGCCCGGCAGGAGGCAGCGACCAGCAAGGCAAGCAGCCACACCACCTGGCTAAAGGTCGGATCCTGGGGCAAAACCATCCATAAAATTGGACAAAAATTTGCACCCAGCCTAGAAGGATCCCCCTCAAGTCTCAAGGCTGCACAACACTTACCATGCTCCACATCACCCTTGCATGAAGCAGCCCCCCCTGAGGCTCAAGGCCATGCAAAGTACAACACACAGGGATGAAGGCAATAAAGCGCACACCATGCCCCACCTGCCCTTGCAAGAGGCAATTACCAGTGTGACTTGGAAAGGCCATGAAAAACACAACACGCAGTGCCCTAGAGCCCAAGAGACTCCGTGGCATACAACATGCAGGGCTTAAGCCAACACAGCCCACACCATACAGGGCTAGAGGACATGAAGCACCAGCACGCAGTACCTGCACCCAGCGCCAGGTAGCCGCCCTCGGGGCTAAAGGCCACGCGCGCCTTGCCCCCATGCACCCCACTGTAGCGCCGTTGCCAGGCCTGCTCCCCGGGAAGGCACGGCTGGAACACATGCAGCCAGCCCGCGGTGGATGCGACAGCCAGCAGCGTGTCCGTGACAGCTGGGGACAGGAAAACAAAGACAGCCCGCAGCATTTCAGTGGCAGCTGGGGACGGGGAAAAGGGGAGTTCTGCCAGACGCAGGCTCTAGCATGAGGAGGAGAGGTGGAGGAGAATAGGGAACACACAGTGGGCATGGGGGAGGGCAGGTGAGGTCACTGATTGCCTGCCTGCAGTGTGCCTGCGACAGCTGGGGCAACAGGACAGTGGAGAGACAAATAGAGTGCCTGCGTGACGGTGCGCACCACCTGCCAGCAGCGTGCTAATGACAGCTGGGGCAACAGGACAGAGGAGAGACAAGGCCGGGCAGCTGCACCATGTCAGAGCAGCAAGGATAGATGGAAGAAGGGGAATAAGGGAATCAAAGGATGGAAAGACAGAATAACAAAATGGATGGGTGGTGACTGCCGGCAAAGCCCCCCAAAGGGTACAAAGCCACCTGGTGTGTGTCATATCATGCGCAGATCTAGCCTCTCCACCCCGACAACACATTGCATTGAAGGAGCACGACAATACGACACAAACCCCAACAAAAGGCCTCACACGACATCAGTACCAAAAAAACATCGCAGCACCAGTCCTTACGGTTACATGGGTGCGGAGCACTGCCTCAGTGCTGCCGCCTGTTTGCATACCTGTGGCGGGCGCATCACCATTGAAGCATCAAGCTTGCATGGGTGCAACGCACAGCCTAAGCGCTGCCGTCTGTGTATGTGTACCTGTGGCGGGCGCGTCAATGCTGAAGGGGGCGTTACGCCAAGGCAAGCCCATAGGGGGCGGCACCACACCACCTCCGTCCGCTGATCTGGGGCCCCGCGCAGCCGCTGCCTCTGCAGGCACCATGGAGTACAGGAGTACGGGAGCTGAAACCCTGCAGGTGATTCATGGCAGGACCGCAGGAGCCAGGACCCTCTGTGGCAACAACCTTCACTGGTGTCATGATTTGTGGGTTATTTGTGAGTTTTGTATGATCACAGGGTGTACACCCTACATGGCCACCACCTCTGGAAAAAAATACACCTCTGGCCAACATCATCAATTGCAGGCGCACAGGAGCTGGGACCCTTCCCGGCTGACACCTCTGCAAACAGCATCCATTGCAATGCGCGCACACCTTGTGGGACCCTCAAGGCAAGCCAAAGGACACAGGACGGTAAATGACGACACAGCAGTCATGGCTTGCGTGGCATACTCCATTGATTGATGCTAGGCAAGGGACACATTTACCATCTCACGCATATGCACTTCATGCTCAAGGCTGGCATGGACCTTCTACCTACGAGATGCTCAGCACTGGCAGGTGAGGTGGGGCAAAACAATTTGGTCTTTTAAATGTATCTATACTGCCTGTATTCTGCCTACAACATTCGGGCCTTTTATACTGTATTTATTCTGCACACAACATTAGGGCCTCTTATACTGCATGCAACACAGAGGCTCGCTTCCATCACGTGCACAAAAAAAGGAAGAGTCTCGGAGACTTCAAGGATACTACGCAGGCAGACAAACGCTGACCACGTCCGTCTATCACCATGTGCAATCCTCGTCAAGTGCTCTCACACTGCTCTCTGAAGATATGACCAGCCTTGCTCCCTGATGAATTTGCATGGCCAGCACACAAGGCCAACGGGCACGCCTTACCTCCTTGCACTCTTAACGCTCAAGCACGAGGTCACTCATTACCCTTTTAAAAACAAAGGGGAAAAAGACTACACATGCTAGACTGCGTGCATAAGGTCACCCATAATAGGCAAACCATTAAAACCAAGGAAGGCCGCAAACAACCTCTTAGCTGATGGGGCAGCACACGCGCAGCCAGGTGCGTCACAGGCCCATGATCCACAAAGAAGCGGTGCACCGGCATTAGTGTGCGCGTCGACACATCATACACGGTGACAAAGCCGGAGCTGCTGCCTGTAGCGACCTGCGTGCGTGCATGCGGAAGTCTGTGTGTGTGTATGTGTGCGCCTGTGTGTGTGTCTGCTGACTTTAAGAACAGGCAGGCAGCAAGATGGCAGGCAGGCAGCAGTCATTTTTATATGCAAATGGCAGCCAAGTCAAGTTGCACAAGGCAGTCGCAAGGTGAAGCTGTCTGCAGCAAACTAATCTCAGTTCTGCATCCTCGGCCCACACACCAAAAAGCACACGAGCACTTGTCAGAGCACATACTTGCGCCTGGCTTGGACAAATTTATCACACACACACACACACACACACACACACACACATTCACGCTTATGCACGCGCTCTGGGTGTGCATGCCCATCTGCGTCTGCACATCATATGTACATATAGCACACCACACAGAAACGAATCCACAGCCATTCAGCATGAGGGGCACTCACCATCAAAGGCCCCATTCCCCATGAGGAGTGCCACTCACCATGAGGGGCATGATCTGCTCCAACGCCACTCACCACCCACTTTGAGGGGCGACACTCAACATGGAAAACCCCATTTACCATGAGGGGCCCAATCTGCTCAACCACCACTCACCACCCACTGCATCAAAATGGATGGCTTTGAGTGATTAAGAGTCCTTGTAAAAACAGAAGATCAGTGCAAAACAAATGGGGTGAAAAGGCCCAGTGGTTGGTGGGATCCAGAAATCCAGCCATTTCCCTTAGAAGAAATCCACAAGCCTTGAGGGGTGTCAAAGGGGTCAATGATATTGACTCAATATCTGACCCTTTTCTTTCCTTTTAATGAACATGCAGGATGTTAGCATACTATCCAATTACCATGATAGAATATGTTACAGAACAATTGGTCACTGGGAATAAAAATTGGTCCCAGGGTGGAGATGTGGGCCATTTTGTGTTACTTTAGGCCAGGAGAGTGATCTGAGGTCCTCCAATTTCCATCATTTTTGGCGGGTGTAATATTATCATGAAAGGATGCCATGTTTAGATTTGAAAAAGATATGCAAGAAAGAGCATGTCCGGCAATATAGGCCAGTTGAACCCCTCTGGGAAAGTGTTGCAAGCGATGCTGACAATACACTAGATCAAGTTGAAACGCTGAAATTTTGACAAAGCCAGTCCTTTCTGACACAGAGGTGACATCGATATGCGGTGCCTGGGGCAACAACAAGACCTTCCTGCATTCCTTGTTAATGCATGCATGCATGCATGGCTGAGTGCACGCCATACAAGCTGCTTACTCACTCCCCCTACTCCCCATTGCATCAGCAAACTTCCACACCTTCACCTCTCTGTTTACAAGGCACCCACACAACTGATGGAACATGAATTGTGTACCCTATCTCAATTAGATTTGTGCAAATCCACTGGCTCAGCGGCAAGCTGGAAAGGCCCACAGGCGGACTGCGAAGTCCCTGGACCACCCCCAGGCTCCGGACCCAGCAAGGGCATCCACGAAAGTATGCTGGCAAAGTTCGTGTCAACTAGAGCTGTTCTGGGGTCCTGAGGTGTTCGGGCTGGGAAAGTCAAAAGCAAAACTTTTGGAACATATTCTTCCAAACTTTACCCACTGCATCCTTGGTCATCAGAACTTGGATGCCCTTACAAACAGTTTTGCT
>OU611754.1:8985018-9065018 GCA_914767535.2 Dunaliella primolecta | reverse complement strand
CTACAAAACCAAAAATGCTAATGGGGATCTAGAGGGTCTCTGGCAGCACCTGGCCCCAGAACCTGGCTGTAAGAAGTATTTGTATTTTCAATAGCACGCCTAGTGGTAACAAGCTTGTTGGCATACATAAAAAAATGGGCATGAAGTTTACGAGCAAGTGTAATGGCACGTTGGTGGTCAAGTCCCAGATGTTTAAACTGATTAAGGATATGCTCAGTATAACAGGTCCCACCGACACCCAGAAGGATGATATGTACTGTGACAGCTTTTCCACTTATATTCTTGCTGAGATCTGCATGCTGCCGCTGTGCCGCCTCCAATTGTTGCCCACAATGGCATAGCGACATAGCAATGTCCCATAAGGGCCTCAGCAAAAAGTATCCAGCTCGCTGGTAACATGAAGGCACAAGAAAAAGGACAAACCTCTACTGGTTTGCCTTTAATTGGTGCGAGCACTGTTTGTGCCAGTGCTAACTATTGGGTCTAGGGAGAGATCTGTCCTTAATGCACGCTGGCTGCATTATGCAACAGAATTGAATATAGGCACTTTTTTACACATAAGATAAATAAGTCATGTTAGAAGAAGGCTTTTGCCGCGAGGGTATTACCATGTTGATGCCTATTTTGGAGGGAAAAGCTGATACTAATTAAGGCTGTATAATTGGCAGGGGGTTTCAGGATCCCCATTAGCACTTTCTGTTGCAAAAGCAACAACTTTTCGAAACTGGACAGAAGTGATAAACACCCGGATAACCAAAATGGGGTTGTGATTTGCATCCGGGATCCATCACTATTGAGCTCTATTCTAAGTTATCTTTCTGCATTGATACTGCAATGAGACGGTTGCGCTAGGCCATGAGGACCTGCTGCCGGATGCCGCTTTGGCACCTTCCTGTTCCTGTATTGCGGAACATGGGGACTTGATGTCTGCTCGTCTTGCTGACTTTACTACTCCCACTGCCTCCACTGCCTTTACTGCTTCCACTGCCAGTCTTAGTCTCACTGCCAATGCCCCTACTGCCACCTCCTGTAAAGATGGTGCCACTGCCAGCCTCACTGCCTGCACCACTGCCAGCCTCACTGCCTGCACGAGTGCCACTGCCTGCACGAGTGCCAGTTTTGATGTCTGAAAATCATTACAGGTACGTCTACAAGGAGTAGCAACAAACAGCATAAGTAAAATCACAGAGGTGGACACCCCCCGCCCCCCAAACAAACAGGTTTGTTAAGGGCTCAATACACAGGTGTCTCCCAATCTGGGACACGTAAGTTAGGATGCAACATGCAGGATTCTATGGGCACCAGGGTTCCACTGCCAGCAGGGGACCAAGCCTGGACTGCGGTGCGGAACTGTCCTTGTTCCTGTGGGTCTCACGCTTTTCCCTGATTTTTGAACGATTGGCTGAAACGTTGTACCAGGCTTTTTCCCTGGTGGTGGATTTTTGGACAATTGCTGCCTTATCCAGGTTGCTCTGCTGAGCGCTTTCAAGGTTAGCTGTAGGTGCTTTACTATGTCCTTATCAACCCTTTTGCATCATCATTCACGTTTGTCTGGACCTTGTTTTGTTCATGTCTCGAATGTTCTCCAGTGGGTTTTGGGCACACACACTTATTAGTTTAAACTCTTTTACTTGTTGTTAACCTTACGAAAGCTGGTCGAGGATGTGAGCAAGGGTCTCGCCAAAGGGGCCTCAAACCTTATATTCGATGCAGCTAGCCTGGGAGGAAGCCGGAAACTCCCTGCCGTGTCGATGTGACATCGAGTAGGAAAAGGATACCAAATTTCAATTTCGGACCACCTGAATCACCAAATTGGGTGATTTGATTTTATTTTGAATCCATTCAACATAAGTATACAATTGCAAAAGAAATGGAGTGAAAGGAGCCAGTGGTGAAACAGATACATAATTTCAGCCATTTCCCTTTAGAGAAAATTCAGCACAAGGAGTGCCAAAAAGATCAATTCTTAACCTCCTCTTCCCCTTTTCTTGAGTGTGCAGAACGTTGGCGTTATATACAGATGTAAAATATTTCTAGTATTGGGAATGAAGAATGGTCTCAGGCCCTGGAACCCAGGGTGGACATCTGGGCAAATTTTGGGTGATCTGAGGCCAGGAGAGTGATCTGAGGTTATCCAATTTCCATCTTTTTTGGTACATGTGATTTTATGATAATGATTTGAGTTTTGAGATCAAGAGAGAAAAAGAACAGGAAAGATCATATCCAGCAATACAGGGGAGCTATCCATCTCTGGTAAATTAATAGGGAGACCAGCCACTGCTGGCGTTAAGTTTCCTTAACTGAAAAAGGGTAAGCCACATGGTCCTAACTCATGCATGCAATTTTGAATTTCTGTAGCTTTGCGCAGAGCATGGGCATTAATCTTCACGTGCTTACCAGGGTTCTGTGCTGATCTATGCCAGATTACAGACCAAGGCTGGAGATTTGAGCAAACCTCTAAATGTCAACAGGATTAAAATGTAAGCCTTTTACAATCAGGGGAATAGACTTTAAAAAATAAAATAAAAACCAGCACAGGTAAGCTGCAAGCACGCACTGAGGAAAAATTTCTCAAGACCCAATAGCTAGCGTTGGCGGCATGTGCACTTGATTGAAATCAAGTACTGTGAAGACACGAGGCCTGGACAGCAGTTGGAGGCGGCACAGCGGCAGCATGCAGACCTCTGCAAACTCATTAATGCAAAAGTTGTGACTCTCCACACCATCCTTTTGGGTGTTGGTGGGACCTGCTACACTGAGCACACCCTTAACCAGTTGAAACAACTGGGACTTGACCACCAACGCGCCAAAAAACTTGCTCGCAAACTTCATGCCCATTCTGTCATGTATGCCAAGCTTGTTACCACCAGGCGTGCTATTGAAAACACGAATACTTCTTGCAGCCAGGTTATGGAGCCGGGTGCTTCCAATAACCCTCCAAATCCCCATTAGGATATTCTTTTTGCAGCTTCGTGGTGGAGGGGACTCACGGCTCTTTTGAGCCAATGTGTCTTTTTTTCCTTAATTGATGTAGGGAGAGTTTCCTCTGCCTACGTAGTTTTTCTTTTTTTTAAGCGTTGGCACAAACAGTCGTTCCCTTCAACTAAAGGCAAACCAGGAACAGCCAAGTTAATATAGATCCGACTTGTTGCCAACCACTGGCATCCTTTTTATGAAAAAAGGTGTTCTGTAAATTTGGAATCTTACGGCTCTTCCGAGCCAAAATGTGTCTTCTTTTCTTTTTTCTGAAATGTTTTTGAAATGTACAGAATGCCCCCAGAAAGCACTCCCTGAGTAGGACCCAAGTTCAGGGCTCGGAGGTCTATATGTCTACCTCCCAAAGGCGTTCACACTTGTTCTGACCCAGCCAGACCATCGATTGACCCCGCTCCTTTCGTAATGGTGACTATTTTACCACTGCCTCACCTACCTTAAAGCAAACGTGATAAGATGGGGTTGGTTGGAATTTGTGTTTTTTTACTGCATTGCTCCCTCTTCACCCTTTTTGCAGCCTAGTGCACCCACCAGCCATCATTTCAAAACTTCTGCCTGGCCTTATTGGTGTTCCTGAGGGCGCCAGAAGTGCTTGAAGCGCCTCTGCAAAATTATACAGCCCAGTTGGACAAATTCAGCCTACTTCTGAGCACTTTCAAGCTGGGAAAGCACCGTGCCTACCTATGATCATACGGAAAGATTTTTGATGAGCCAAAAAGAGCAAAGGTCATGCACACATTCAAAAAAGATAGGGCACCCCCCATTAATCCTTAATAATTCTGTGGGGGAGGCGCTGCTGGCAGTAGTCGCTTGCTACAATCCACCCTAACTGTATTGTATCTTTTACCCAGCATGGGATGCCTTAGGTGACTCCATAGGTTTCAGTTTTGGGCAGGAACTTTGCAACTCAATTGAGTCTCTCAGGTTTCGTAAAAATGCCCTCAGACTGCCTCAGAGTAAAAATTTGTGCCTGTGTGTGACAGCTAATTTGGGACCTGCTGAGACAAGGCGACCCCTGGCATTTAGACGGTCATAGCAAAATGTGGAACGCACATTCAGATTGTGGGCCTTGGTTACCAAGGGCACCTTAGATATGAGATTGGTCAGCGTTTCTCATGAGCTTCTCTGATCAGCAATTAATGCCAGGGCTGGCAGCAGCTTGAAAAGCAATGTGCCTATCCAGCCTCAGAATTATTCGAAGAAAAAAGATGATGAATAGAAAAGCTTCATTTTGCACAAGAAAATGTCACGTTTGCTGAAGCCAGACATGTTGTACAGCATGCAAGCCAGCACTGGACATCCATGCTGCTACAGGTAGGAGTGCCTTTAAATGGTTTATATCAGGGTTACTTACTTTTACAGCAAGTTACAGCTTACACATTGGTAAAAACTCACTCTCAGTAACTGTTTCGAAGGGGACATGTTGCAGGACTGAATTCCCATTTGCATTGTATCATTATTATTAGAGATCAGAAATGGTCAAGCTAAATATACCCAAGTTTGTTTCCCAAACGAGCATGTCTGGTCGCCTGGCCTCGGACTTGAAGTCTGAGGCACTGCCTGCCCTGGACGCTAGAGGCTGTTTTTCGGGATGGCTCAACAAGAAATCGCATAGCAAGATGGTGCGTAGGCCGCGGAGGGGCACTTCAGGCACTTCAGGCACCCTAGGCATCCCTAACAGTTCACATGAGGCCCTTGAATGAAAATGCCCTGAATGTAAGGGGGGTTGCATTGCTTCCCAGGGATGCCCACACATTGTTAATCCCAGCTTGCTTAAGCCTGCATGGCTTGTTCACTTGTACTGCGTCTTGTGGTCACATTAGGAAAGTCAGGAGCCCCAAGTTGTGCACGTTAGCCTATTCTCCTACTGCGCTGTAGGTGGCCAACACATTCCAGAAGAGGTTCTTTGTTCTTTCAAACGACGCCCTGTCTTATGCTAAGAAGCCTGAAGCCTTAGAAGTCGAGGGAGAGCTGACCGAACACCCCCTCAGCGAGCTTGAATGGGTCAAACTTGGCAAGGAGAAGAGCGGCAAAGAGTTTGAGGTGCGCCTTTGTGTTTAAGGTTTCTTTGAATGCACACATGCGGGTGAGTGTGGACGTTGGGGGTTGACATGCAAGTGTAGGCCTTCATGTGCATGCAAGCTCAGGTATGTCCTCCCTTGCAAGGGGGCAGAGGGCTGCAAGCCTGCGCACACGCAAATGTGGTTCTGATTACTGCTTTCATGAATGTCATGAATGTCCGAAAATATTGTGCATCAGATGGCGCATCTTCTTCGAAGCGTCCAGCAGCACTCCTTCTTCTGTAGGTTTGTGTGTATTAGTCCAAGCATAGTGGGATCCACCTTCAACTGTCATGGGTACAGCACGACTTACCTAGGAAGCTTACTGGCAAACCTAAGGTAAGGGAATAAGTAAGGGTTGCCTAATTAGCTGCTACGCAAGTACCGCAAGTAGCTTTTTAATAGGTGGGACTTACGACTTGGGAGTTTGTAATGGCACCCTCAAACAGCAAAGAATGCAAGGTCGTCTCCATAGCAAGGGCAGGAAGTCTTGTCTCAAAGGTCGCAATTACCATGCGCACAGATTGTGTGCCTCCACGGATATGATTAAAATGGTTGGTGCTTTCTGACATCGTGTGCTTGTGATTCCGTAAGTGCAAGCGAAAGTTATGGCTGAGCACAAGCACCCATGCCAGCTAAAAGTAGAGCAGAAGGATGAATATTTGGTTTTGGATCACCTTGAAAAAAAGCAAGGTACCTGATGAGCAACCACCATACATCCTTGCCTGGTTGCCACTGTGCATGCCATCTTGTCCATGCCGCTTGCAGGTCTCCTTCAAATCCAGGGTTCTGCATCTGGAGGCGCCTGACAGCGCCTCTGCTCAGCAATGGGTGTCGCACATCCAGCAGGCTGCACATACTGCCAAGGGAGAAGACCTGCGGAGCTCTTCTAGAGCCAGACGCACTAGCAGCATTGCCAGCAAGGTGGAAGAGAGCGAATTCAGTGAGGTGCGTGCAGCGCTGACACTGCCTGGCTTGTCTATTCCTGGCAGAGTCTGCTGCCAAGGCAACTGCCATATTTCATGATGTCACATGCTACAACTTATGCCATTCCTCACATCCAAGTGTGCTGCCAATACCCCACATACGAAGCGGCAGTGTGCCCAACCTGGAAGCATTTAAAGCATGAGCTGCGTGTTGCCAAGCGTGAATGACTTGGCTTGTGCAGTCTGTAGCATGGAGGTTAAGAAACAGATAAGGAAAGACCACGCATGCCAGGTCCAGCTGCGAGTGTGAAAGTAATGAATTGGCTTGTGCAGTCTGTGGCATGGAAGTTAAGAAACATAAGCGTTGCAACCCTTCGGATGTGGTGGTCACCATGACAGCTTGTGCAGCAAATTCTGTGATAAACACTGAAACAGTGCTGGCTGCGTGCTCACCCCCTCACAGATGAGCTCCGCGAGGCGTGGACGTTTTTCCGGCTGGCTCAACAAGAAAACGCACAACAAGATGGTGCGTGGGGCGGCTGTGCGGCATGTGCTTGCTTGCCCCCCAAATCGATCCTGTCATTACACGAGTGGCTCATCAGGCACCAAGCAAACATGGGGCCCAAGAAACGCACTTGCACCCCCCTCCTCTGTTAGTCCATAAGTGGCTCATCAGGCACTGTGCGTTGCTTCCTGGATCATCTTACATGCTGCATTCCCTGCTTGCTTCTTGTTTGCATACCTTGTGGCTCATCAGGCCCCGTGCGCTGCTTCCTGGATCCTCTCACATGTTACATTCCCTGCTTGCTTCTTGTTTGCACACCTTGCGCACCTCTGCTGCAACCTGCCGTTGGCAAAAGTCAAGGGACCCAAGGTGCTCACCTTCTGCCCCTGCGTTGTAGGTGGCCAACACGTTCCAGAAGAGGTTCTTCGTTCTTTCAAACGATGCCCTGTCTTATGCAAAGAAGCCTGAAGCAGTGGAGGTTGAGGGTGAACTCACGGAACACCCCCTCAGCGAGCTTGAATGGGTCAAGCTTTTGAGCGAAAGCGCCTGCACGTTTGAGGTGCGTGGGAAAGGTGGGGTGTACGAAGAGATTTGCATACCAGCGCATGCTTGCATGCGCGTATGAGTGTTGGCGTGCGCATGGGGAGAGGGGGGCCTGCCTATATGCTTCAGTAAAGATATAGATGGCCACTAAATTCTATGTCCTAAGTTTATATAGAAGCATAATCCATCTTCTCCAGAATGCCCCACATCACTCTCAGTCACGCAGGTTCTCGCGAAGACATTATTTCAAGGATAGCCATGCAGCACATCTTGATTTCACCCTTTAAGCTTAGACACAAGAAAGAAAAGCTTTTGTTTTGCTGATGAAGGAAATGAGAAACAACCTGAAAACTCACTTGATACAGCAAAAAAGGTTGCGCCTCAGGAATCCTGAAGGTAAGGTTCAAAAAGCACATGATGCTCGCGGCGCAAAGAACAAACTTGTTCATGAGTACATTAAAAAGGACATGTGCTTCATCTTGATCTTGATTGCAAGAAACCTGTCACAAAGAACTTGTATCCTGCCAAATAGTCAATTCAACTTGCTAAGTATGAGCATGAAGCCAAAACCTGCTCACATTACGCATAACTTGGTTAAGCAAATCCAGAAGAAGATACCAAGGCAGGGGGTACATAGGTTTGGCGAGCGTTGCATGCAAGAAGAGTAGCAAACCCAGCTTGGTAGGTAGCAAGCTTATTGTTATTTCCTCTGGAATCTACTGACTCAGCCTTCTCCAAGCTCCTTGCAATCTGTACCTCAAGTCAGCAAAAAGTTCATTCATAGAAATTGTACGTCCTGACCTCACAACCTGCTCAAAGGTTTCAGAAATGCACAAACCTCAGAAGCTTGAATTATCTGCGCTGTCCAGCAGTTGTCATCTCAAGATTGTAACTTCAAATTTGCTTACGCAACACGGCATAGAGTACTGCTATTTGTACCAAGCATGCTGTTATACAGCTTGACTGCAGCTCTGAACCAATGATACTGCAGTGGTTGGTGCCCACATCCTCTCAATATAGACCAGTTAGTAATACTATACTTCACACCCAAGGAACCTTTCAAGAAATTCAAATGCACAGTTTGCAGAGCACTAGAAAATTCTTTGCCTGCATGAAGCCTGTGCCCCACATCTGACTCGCAAACATACCAGCTGGAACAACATTTGTCTTTGTAAGCCACAAGGAAGCATGCAGCCTATCTGCCAGTGTGTTCTCACACACAAAATGACAAAATCTATAAGCAGATGTGAGCATCACAAGAAGCATTTTCTGCAGATGTAGCCATGTTCAAGGTCCTGTAAAACACCATGCCGAGACATTTTAAGTGAGTCCTTATGAGCAAGCGTGCCACTGCCATTCGTAAAAACAGGAAGATTACTCCCTTTAGAGTTGAAATGCTTGACCTCTGACTCAGCAGTGTTAATCATGAGATGTTTCTTCCTTGCATACACGTTCAGCCTGCGCAACATGGTTTGAAGTGCAGCTGTCTCATTAGAAAGCAATGTGAGATCATCAGCATACAGCATACGGGTAACGTGAACATCCTTTGTGCCAGTTACTGCCCCCCTCACATCCTCAGTAATTGAGTCAACGTCGATAATGTTAAATGGAGAAGGAGAGGAGAAAGAGGACACTTTAGCTTAGCACCTCGTCTAAGGTGCACAAGTACCATTTTTGCACCGTCTTGCAGAGCATACTCGTCATCCGCGTGAATATCTTGGATCACTGAAAGATTTGATCCTCAAAAAGCGAGGAGGTGTACAGCTGCCCACCCAAGCTAAGGCATTCTAGTTATTTTTTAAGCAGAGGCAGGGATTCTTGATTTACCTTCTTGGGCCAAGGAGGCATTATCTGTTGGCTAAGACAATTAGGCCACTTCCTTTCCTGGCGTAATGCAAGGCTGCCTTGGACATCTTTACAAGCGTTTTCGCTGCTCTGCCTCCTTTGGTCGGTAGCGAATAAGCTGACAGTTTGCTGGTTGAAATTTGTGTTGCAAGTGCCATGAACACAGAAATTTAAATTTGGCTTCACTTACATTTTCAGATCATTGGTCCCTGAGATCATGTTTTGTATGACCGCAGTCATGTGTAAGGGCATGAGAACCTGTGTCAGCTAACACCAGTGAAGACGTGGTGCAGACCAGAGCAAAGCATTGAGTGGCTGGTTTTGGATGCCTTTTAACAAAAGCAAGGTGTTCGATGGGCAGCCATCATACATCCGTGCCTTTTCACCACTGTGCATGCAATCTTGCCACATGCCAGGTGTCCTTCAAATCCAGGGTCCTGCATCTGGAGGCGCCTGACAGCAACTCTGCTCAGCAATGGGTGTCACACATCCAGCAGGCTGCACAGGTTGGCAAGGGCATAGACCAGAGGAGTGCTTCCAGGCCCAACCCCACTAGCAACAACGGCAGCAAGGAGGAGGAGGCATTTCAAGAGGTGGGTGCAGGCTAACGCTGCCCAGCCCATTGTATAAGTAAATTTTGCTGCCAAGGCGCCTTATTTCACAGTACGTGTGTTACGTGTTGCTGGAACCCCTGACGTACCTCACAATGCAATGAAAGCAAGCAATGCAAGAGTTGCATGCTGCAAGCTTGTAGGATTTCACCCTTTTATCTGTTCCCTGGGAGTTGTTCCCAGTCAGTTCTGCAAATTGATGGATGGAAGCGTTGGCGACCCCTGGAGTGTGGCCATTACCATGACAGCCTGTGCAGCAACTCTTGACAAACACTGTGGCATTCCTGGCTGTGTGCTCAACCTTCACCAGGTGGTCTCTGCGCAAGGGAGCCGTTTTTCAGGCTGGCTCAGCAAGAAATCGCACAACAAAATGGTACGTGGGGCTGGAGAAGGCGCGCAGCACGCAATCATCTCTGACCCTGCTGGTCAACCAGACAACAGACATCAATGCCTGTAGTACTGAATCAGTACACAGTGACTCATTATTGGCACCAAGCATACATGGGGCACAAGGAGCGCACCTGCAACCCCCTCCCCATGTCAGAGCATTTGCTGCTCATCACTCACCAAGCATTGCTTCCAGGAGCGAACTTTCATGCATTGCATTATCGACTTGCTTCTAGCTTGCATGCTTTGTGTGCTTCTGCTACGTCCAGCAAAGCCCTTGAGGAGATTTTTAGAGCTGACATATCTTTATATTATCCCGCTGCAATGTAGGTGGCTAACACGTTCCAGAAGAGGTTCTTCATTCTTTCAAACAACGCTCTGTCTTATGCAAAGAAGCCTGAAGCCTTAGAGGTCGAGGGTGAGCTCACCGAACACTTCCTCAGCGAGCTGGAATGGGTGAAATTTTGTGGCGAGGAGGACGTCTGCAAAGAGTTTGAGGTGCGTCTGAACATGCATGTGTGTGCATGGATGGTCTGGGACGCTGGGTTCGCACGCTAGCACATGCTTGCATGTGTGTATGGAAGACGTGTGCTTTGCCAGGGTGTGGGGAGGGGGGGGGCATGCACAGCTGCGTGTGGGTGGGGATACGAATGTGGGCACACTTATAAATGTCTTCATTTCTGTTGATACATGGCAGAACTCCTTTGGAGCAACCAGTGTCACTCCCACTCACGCGGGTATGTAGGTAGGATTTAAGAAGTAGCCATGAAACACAGCCACATTGCATCTTCTTAACTTCTATCATGCACAAAACACTGCTTAAAGTTTGCCACAAAAGCATCAAAAATTTTCTTAATAAATACAAGCTTGCACCTTCAGGGAGTGAAGCTGCCCTTTTGAGCTAAGCAGCAGGGAGGAATTTGAAACTTTCCAAATCGTTTCTTGCACGGAAACACTGTGGCCATTGTCTTGGTCAACAGGAGGCCATTTCATTCTCTGCTACACTTGCAAACTGACTGCGGCAGTTTGACATGCACTTGCGCTATTGCACCTTCACGTCTCACTGGTGGCTAAGGAGCGTGCAGCTGGTTTTGTGGTGCAATCAAAGTTGCATGTGCCTTGAGCACAGAGGTGGCATAATTTGAGCCACACATGTAAATGATGGGCAACTGCTAACCCGAGCGCAAGGAAATGCATGACTCGGAAAAGTTTTTCCATGCTGTCAGCAAGGGCAGCTGAGCGGAACACCTGAGGCTTGTAACTTGTCCTGTCCTTGAAGCAAAAGCTATGACTTGGCAGTGGCAAAACCACCTTGTCTATTTTTTTGGAAAAGCGCGCAACACACGATGGCAAGCACCAGCAAACAGCAGGACAAGAGGGCGAGTAATGGGCCCAAGTGGATGTCTCTGAATCAGAGTATGGTGCCGGAGTAGCCTCCATTGCACATCCATGCCTCCTCACCATTGTCATACATCCTTGCCCATGCCACATGCCACAGGTGTCCTTCAAATCCAGGGTCCTGCACCTGAAGGCACCTGACAGCGCCTCTGCTCAGCAGTGGGTGTCACACATTGAGCAGGCAGCACTGTCTTCGAAAGGAAAGGACCAGGGGAGCACTCCCAGGCCCAACCCCACCAGCAGCATGGCCAGCAAGGAGAGTGAAGAGGTGTGTGCAGTGCTGATGCCGCCCAGCTCGACAAGCTTTAAGGAGAATGAAGAGGTGCATGCAGCGCTGACGCTGCCAGCTGATCCAGTCCATGCTGGAGTGTGCTGCCAAGGCGCCTGCCATATTTTACGCTGCCAAAACCGTACCTGATGTTTCAGTGGAGTGTGCTCCCTGCACACCCCTACACAGCGCAACAGCATGCCCATTTGGGGCACTGCCAAGGAAGGTGGTGCTCGCTGCAAGCTTCAATAGAGCGGCCCAGCTGCCTGTGCAGGTTACAGGTTACACAGAGGGCCTCCAATTACAATGACTTTCTGCTACTAGCAGTGCTGCCAGGTCATTTAAACTTTTAATGAACTCTTTATGAATTTCTAATCAAAGGACTGCAGTCTGTACCCTGGAGTTCATGCCTTGAAGCAGATGATGATAGAACCAGCTGCCCCCTCAATGAATGAAATTTGAGTGGGGCAATCGCCATGGCAGCATGTACAACAAATCCTGGTGAACACTGAAGCGATACCCACTGTGTGCGCACTTTCTGCTGGAATACGACATCCTTTTGAATGCCGTCCGCACGCATGGTTCTGCTGCATACATGCATGTAGCCCATGCATGGTTCTGCTGCATACATGCATCCGTCCGCACGCATGGTTCTGCTGCATACATGCATGCAGCCCAAGCAAGAAGTGGTGCAATTCCAAGCCGACGCTTCACAGCACCGCGGTAATGACGTGGTGAAGCTGCACAGTGGGAGGGCGGAGGCTGTTGACAGCTCAGATGAAGGCTCCGACCAGGTGCCTCCGCAGCCGCCCCCCACCCGGAGGCACAGCATTTACAAGTCCCTGAACCATGGCCTGAATCTGGACCTGGACACTGAGCCGCAACAGCAAGAGGATGAAGAAGCGTCGCAGCAGGAGGAGCAGCAGCAACACAAACCGCCCTCTCCCAGGTGACCGTGTGCTGTGCTGTGTGTGTGCGCGCATGCGAATGTGCCAGGTTCATGCTTCCCAAACACTGCAGCTGCGCGCAGTCACCTACCTTCATGCTTCAAAACAAAACAAAACAAAACAAAACCTAGTCTGTGCTTCTGGATAAGATACTCAGGCGTTCTTCATGAAAACATGTATTAGTCATTCATTTTTCATGCACGTCCATCCATTCAGCCATGTCAAACCTTACAACAGCGCAAAACTGAACTATCCTGTGTTGAGCAGGCATTGTTTTGGGACAGGAGTTTTGTCTTCCAACAGCTCCTGCCGCCTGTGCTCTTGCATTGACACCACCCACACAAGCATGTTTCCATGTGTCTAACAGCATTGGCGCCATTTGCACCCATCTGCTCTTGCGTCGTCACATGTCATCTCTAGCAACAACCCTGGCAACATTTTGCGACCTGGCCCTTAGGTCGATGCTGGCCAGCCCTGCTCGATTCAGCAGCATGCCGTCTCAAAGCCCCAGGCAGCATAGCCGCACAAAGCAGGACCTTCATCAGCTCAATGAGCGGGCCTCCGTCCGCAGCTGCTCCCGGCCATCGGGTGGGTTTGTCAGTACTGATGTTCCCTGCCAATGTTGGGCAATGATTGATTGAGGAGTCCACAACTCTGAGTAGAAAAGGTGTGTGTGTGTGTGTGTGCGTGCAAAAGTTTCATCGGCCACATGATTGGAGCAGGTGGGCAGCATGTTTTCTGGTTTTGCGGCTTGGCAGCACGCTGTGGAGGGCACCACAACCCCAACCCAAGGTGTGTCTGCCAGGAAACCAGCAAGCATGGATGCTCCACATTTTTGCGCTTGGGTGGCCCAGTGTTATAAAGCACACCATGACTTCATGCTAGCTGGCGTTATGATACGTGCTTATGCTGTCGACATTCTCACAGGATTAAGGAGTACGCAGCCAGCAGGTGCTGCAGTAGTGCCGAGAGGTGCCTTGAACCGTGTAACTGCATGCATAACCTAAATGATGCATTAGTGCTTACTGCCGTGAAAAGGTGCTTTGTGCGTTCAGAACTGGGGACGCTGAAGGGCTCAAACATGTGAGCACACCCTCTGTCTTGTACGCTACAACGCCAACCCCTGCGCTCGCACAGACGCCCACCCTCATCCATTACCCTACCCACGCAGCCCATCTCTTCTGCCGCTGTCTTTGCCTTAAAGTGCCCACTTATGTGCCCACACACACCCATTGCCAAGCACACTCGCGCCTGCATGCACGGGGCCCCTGGAGTTATGTGCACCCACATTTGACCATTTTGCATGCATGCAGACGCAGGCTCAGATGGGGATGTAGGCAGCCCTGTGGAGACTCCCAAGCAGCCTCACCCATTCTTAGGTCACAGCAACCCTCTCTACGTCCCCACAAAGCCGCCGTCCTCTTTGGAGCATCAGAGTGAGGCCCTTGGCTCTCCAGCCTACAGTCCACGCATGCAAGCCAGCCACCAATCGCGCCTGACGAGCAGTGAGGGGGTGAGTGGGGTGAAGGGGGGGGAGTGGGGCTGCTGACCTTGTGCCCTGTAAGTGGGGACCGTGCTCAAGATCCATGTGTACGAAGACAGGACAATGCTCACTGGCTCAAGGGCAGTCCAATACATATCCAGCGCTGGGTGACTAGGATGAGCAAGTGCTGGTGGGACGCTGCACTAAGGCTTGCGAAACGTCCAAGGTCAGGTTCCCCTTAGGGGAGAGGGGTGTAGATGTGGCTGCATGTGGCTCGGAAGTGGACAAACATGGGTGCACCTCCCAAGTTCCGGCCGCACGCAGACTGCTTGCATGCAGGAAAGGTTTTACCATGCCGACAATCAAGCATCTGGCACCAAGACTCGATTGGAGATGAGCACTACCGCATAGTCATCAAGCAGCTCCTGCACGCATAGGCGTCAACACGGGGGCGTGGGTACATCCTACCTCATCCTTCTGTGTGCACCAGTCCATATATGCCCATGAGGCGACCCATCCTGATTAGATCTAAATTCACCTACTGCATTTGCAGCTACAGAGGCCGACAAGCGCTCTGAATCAGCACCTGGGCACACCCAAGCTCACCCCTCTGCATGCACCAAACACGTGCACTCGCACCTGCAGAGGCCTGCAAGCGCTCTAAGTCGGTCTTTCCTGCACTCCAGTCATGCCTCCCTTCGGCCACGCCTGCTGCAACCTGATGCGCCACTGCCAGAGGCCGTCCCCAAGCCTGGGCTGCATCACGCGATTGCACTGCAGAAGGTGGGTGTGTGCAGATGAAGTGTGTTAGATGGAGTGTGCGCTTGACATGCCACTGCCAACGCCACTACCAGAGAAAGCGTCCCACCTGTGACCTGGGCTGCTCCACGCCACAAGGCGGGTGTACGCAATTGTGGTGTGTTAAGAGTGTGTTAGAGTGTAGCTTGACATGCCACTGCCAACGCTACTACCAGAGGCGTCCCACAGACCCGGGCTGCATCATGCCAATGCCCTGCAGAAGGTGTGTGTGCGCAGTTGTAGTGTGCGCCAGGTGCGCCTCCACCAGAAGCTGCTCCCAAGCCTGGGCTGCATCATGCCATGGCATAGCATTGCAGGATGTGTGCTGCCAAGCAATGGATCCAATCTTTCCTGCGATTTTCAGCTTGCCCATGAAGTGGCTTCACAAAGCCCCCAGCAAAGCAGTGTTTCCAGTATGTGGTGGGATAGAGAGGGATAGGCATTGGTTGGAAGAGGCTCTAGAGAGGGCCAAAGAGTCCCTGAAAAGACCCTTCTGAGCGTTTTTCCATGGATGCTCAGCCCTCTTTACCCAGCCCTACTCATGCGCACCAACACAGTGCCTGCCTGAGCAGTGCGAGTTAAGCTTAGATTTGGAGGACCTGCCTGCAGCTTGTGTGTCTCGCAACAGTGCATGTCTGATTGTCTATCAGCGAGGACCTGCCTGCAGCTTGTGTGTCTTGCAACAGTGCATGTCTGATTGTCTATCAGTGAGAGCTGCCTCATACCCTGTAGTTGCCAGTGGCGTGCAAGTTATCTTTACCTAAACATCACCATGCACGGATGCCATTCCATGCATGCAAATCTTGTGTGATGCATACTAACCTTCCATGTACTTATCTGTTTGGAGTGACTAATCTCCTGCTAAGACATCCCACATCTTTGAGATACCTGGAATGAATGAGACACGTGGTGTGCACCTGCCTGGAGTGACCCTCCTTCTGCTGAGACATTTCAAAGAAAAGGGCGCATTGCTGCCTGCATCGTCAGCTCGATTGCGCACTGTGTGGCAGGCGGAGCATGCTTCCTGGGGCCTGATGTGTACGCCTTCATTCCATTCATGCATTTCATGCATGAGAGGGATGCGTTTCATGTGCGTGCCTTGTCACCCGTGCGTTTCATCTGCATCCATGCTATGTGTCATGCGTAGCATGCTCCTTGAAGCCACACATGCATGCCTTCGTTCCGTTCATGCATTTCATGCATGAGAGGGATGCATTTCATTTGTGCATTTCATCCATGCGTTCTACCTATGTGCGCACGCAGGCGCACAACAGCAGGGGCAGCAGCGCACGCAGCGGGGAAGGTGCAGAGCAGGGTAGCGAGCGATTAGAGCTCGCCCCTCCCTCTGCAGCGTACAAAGATAATAGCAGTATGGGCAGCCGGGGCATCAACCATGCCAAGCCCAGTGACCCTGAGAGCGAGACCCTTGTGCTGGGCCCCAGTGTACTCGAGAGGAGAGCGGCACCCGCGGCTGATGCTGTGACAGAGCGCATCGGCAGCCGCAGCAGCACGCCGCATGCTTCGCTGCACTCCTCGATGCAGTCCTCCATGGGCAGCGCACGCAATGCAGCGCCGCGGCTGCTCAGTGGGGCCGCTGCCTCCCGGGCGCCACCCCCGCCGCTGGTACGTGTGTGTAGGGGGAGGGGGGGGGAGGGGTGGCAGGGTTTGTCGGGAGGGAGGGGAGAAGGGAAGATTGTGTGTCTTGGCTTGTGTATGGGACGTGCATGAGGCAGGACTGGTTTTGCCAGACTGGTTGTGGATTCCTGCCATTGTGAGGGTGTTCACCCTGCCCCTGAGGATCCAACTGTGGCTGTCCATCCTTATGCAGAGAAGGTTGAATGCAATGACTGTCCCTTGACTGTGCTCTCTTATGTCCCTTCAGTCCAAAGGCGCTGCTCAGACTCTGTGCCATGCTCGCATGCACCCAAGCCCTTGCATCAGAAAGCTTTTGGCCAAGGTGCCATGCTTGGTGCCTGTCTTGCTTGATACACCTCTTTTTTCCTTTCTCAGTGACCGTGCTTGATATAAGCATGCATACTTTTGCACGCAGGTCGAGGGCATTGAGCTGCCACCTCCAAACTATCCTAAGCACCCACTCATCCCGCGCCCAACCCCCGCCACTGCTGACAGCGGACGATTTGCACAGCGCAATGCAGCAGACCATCAGGCAAGCAGGGCAAAGGATGTGCTTCTTGCAAGGCTTCTGGTTTATCCGAGGGCAGAGTGCAAATTGGGAGGGAGTGCATGCTTTGGCTTTTGTGTGTGGGAAGGGGTGGGTGCAGGAACTTTTCAGTACGGCTGAAACCACAATGCAGCTGCAGCCCGAGGGACATGATCGATCCAACCCAGATACCCACAAGACTGGTCCCAGGAACTCTGTGTAGAAATGGATGGACCTGAGGCTTGACTCTTGCCAGGGTGTGGGCCTATTCTCTGGAGGTGTCGCTGCTTGATTTTGAAGGCACTTAACATGGCACTTAGTTCTGCTTGACTTTTGTCAAACTCTCCTGGCAGGTGACTGGCACTGCTGTTGCTCAGTCAGAAGCCTTTTAAGGCGATCCATGATCCCACTCACATCTGTACTTGCACAAACTACTGCAGGGTGGTGGTGTTGACCGCACTGAACTGGAAGAGAACTGGGACAGTGAAGAGGAGGAGCAGGGGCCAGCTGGCGAGCAGGTAGGGCTAAGAAAGAATAGTTACGCATGCCATTGCGCCAAGTGCATTGAGGTAAGACCACAGAGTGGCACCTCCGTCACAGAGGTCAAGATCAGACTTGCAAACCCCGAGGCATGAGACGTCGCAGGGTTCCCAGTGTACTTTCCACTGCACAGTCTTGGGCAATTTGTTTTTTTTCCGGGCGGGGGGCACTGTCCTTGCTGGGGAGCAGGTTGGGCTGCATTGCAGTCGTGGTACACACAAAGTAGGCTACATTGTGGTCTTGGTTCACACAAAGCAGGGCTGCATTGTGGTCTTTAAACATTGGTGTGGTGTGCTTGCTGGTGTGGAGATTCGTGCTGCTTGATAGTAAGACGCAGAAAATGAGTCCGCACAAAACAAGCTCGCAAAAAGCAGGAATTTGTGGAAAGCCTCTTGCCACTCTGTCTGCAGTGAAACAAGTAGATGGATGCTGTTCAAGTATTTTGATGATAAACTTGGTCTTATTGGTAGGTTTTTCAAAAAGCAGGAGGTTGTGGAATGCCTCCTGCCTCTCTGATTGCATGAAGCAAGTTGATGGGTGTATGCACTTTCAAGCAAGTCCTGGACGGATTGTATTTTTACCTATGATCTTGCTGTGTTACAGTGGGTTATGGTGATGCAAGAAAGAGAGGGTACTAGCATCCAGTCGTCAGCACACGCACTGCCCGCCACGAATACGTCCAGCTATTGTGCGCATTCACTCTTTGCCAAATCAACTCCCAAACCCATGATCACATGCACTCAACCTTCTTTTGCTATCTTGCAGCTGTCGCAGCACCCGCAGCCGATGCCAACACAAAACGCAAAGTCCCACTTCCGTGTGCCGCAAGGTCAGCAGCAGCAGCAGCAGCAGGGGTGGGAAATCCATCATTCGCCAGCTGCAGGGAACTCCTGGGATGACGATGACGACGACAATGGCAATGGAGGTGCTCAGCATGGGCATCCCAAGCTCGCAGTTCCAGCTCCACCACCTTCAGGCAGGTCAAGGCCAGCACGCCCAGTTCCCTCTGCTGCCCCCCACAGCTCCTCAGCAGCCGCGGCGCGGCAGCAGCAGATGCTACGCCAGAAGCAGCAGCAGCAGGAGCAGCAGCGGCAGCGGCAGGAGCAAGACGTTGTGGCGGGGGTCCGGGATGTGCATGCATCACATGCTCCGCATGTGCCTGCAGGGGTGACAGAAGACAAGAATTGGGTTGAGGAGAACTGGGATAGTGATGAGGAGTGAGTGCAGAGATCGCATTGGGCTTGGCCTTTGGACGCTGCTTTTAGGAGGTACGTGTAGTGCCCTTTGTGCCACGGCAGATCTGTGCCTTTTGGGCAAACCCCCATTCTGTGGATTTCAACAATTATTGTATTTGTTCCATTGATTTGCATTTATGCTCTATGTGCCATTGCTGATCTGGCATGTATTTTCCTTGTGTTCGTCTCTTGAAGACTTCAGTAATGCTTCGATTCAATAACTGCATCACTAGATAGATTGTCCGCTTTGTCTGCCACATCATGATAATGAGCCACGTTATGATTGGTATGAGTGAAAACACGATGGTCTTCTTGCATGTTTCCAGATCATGTATAAGTTAGGGAATCTACCATTTTTGCTACTGTTGATTGGCGGCCAATCAGCAGTGCTTACTTTGCTTTTGCTTTGCAGTGATTGTTGCAATTTTCTATCTAAAGACATGTAAAATCTTATGTTAGTGCTGTAAATGTTATTACAAAACCAAAACTTCATTGCAAGATCTTGGTGAGACCCTTGCTAGCTTGCTCATCAGGGAACCTTTCCTTAATGTGTGAGGTCTTTTAGGCCAAGCCAGCATGGTCTTGTTTTTTTGGTGCAAGATGGAGGTAGAATGGGTTTCATGGGTTGTGGTGATAAACAAGTAAAAAGAAATGACAGGAAAAAAATGCAAGCCCAGTTGCATGCATGGGGGTTGTTCCCTTGTTATTCAGGTAGCTCGGGTCTCTGTTAAGAACGAAAAAAAAAAGATAGCATGAAATAAAAATGCTGCGTGCATTAAGGACTCCTTTCGGATAGGTCCTTAAACTAGCAAACTAGCCTAGTTTGCTGAGCATGAATGTCACTCAATGGCACCCAATGCTAAAAAGACACAGCTAGAAGAAAGCCTGAGACAGAGCTGATGGTGATCTGGATATTTGTTGGCTGGAGGGGGCCAACTTGCTGAAGTAGACTTCTGTGCATGCTCTTTCTCTTAGTCCGTGTGGTGGGGCCCTGCCTTTCGGGACAGGTGACCTTTACTCAATGCACGTGGCCAGGCTTGGACTGCGTTTATAGTCTAGTCTAGTCTTTCTTTTCTTTCTTGTTGGCTATATTCTTGGATGCCCAGACTCTCCTCCTATCTCCTGGCTCTTTTCCTTAATTGATGTGGAAAGTGTTTTCACTGCCTGCGTAGTTTTTCTTTTTTCCTGGCATAATGATCACAAAGGCTGTTAGCGATAGCCCTTCAAGTTGGGGAGCAGGCTTGGATAATACAGACATAGGAAGTGATGTCGGCTGGCGCAATATAACCTTCAAGTTCCTACACATGCCTCAAACAGAACTTTCCCCTGACTTATTTCCTGGTAGTTTTTCTATGGGATCTTGACTCACCTCCAGCCGTCCTGATGCTATCCTGGTTTCCCCCTGCCACGCCAAACCCACCCTTCTTCTTCTTCTTCCTCCTCCTCCTGCTCACACCATTTGTTACACAGCAGGCACCATGATGGGACCACACAGAGCACCAGCATAGCAATCCTCGTGAGACAAACTCAGCAACTGAATGCAAACCAGCGGCATGTGCAAATAAACAAAACAAAAACTACGTAGGCGGTGAAAACACTCCCCACATCAAAGATAAAAACAAAGATTTACACGGGGGGACCTTCAGCCAGACTGTTCGGCTGATCGGCCTGTGACTGGCCAACATAATGTCCATAAGCTCAGAAACAAACGAAAAAAGCTTGTTGTTGTGTTGCAAGAGGAAATCAGAAACATCCTGGACACTGGCTTGTTGTAAAAAAGGTTGCTCCATTGAAAAATCACCAGAGAAACAGTTGAACAGGTAAGCGTGCTTTCTTCTCAAAGCACAAACATCTGCGTCTCTGCACACCAAAAGGGCATGAGCCTCATCTTGAATCTCATCACAAGAACAACGATCACACAAAAGAGTGTTCCGAGCATCCCAAGCTGCTGTCTCCACCTTCAATGTGTGTGCCCTAAGTCTGAAACGGCTAACATTCCTCATGACATGTGGAGACAAATTAAAATGCATTTGCTTTGGTAAACGGGCAGGGGCACGCACATTGTGGTCAAAAGGCACTCCCCACATCAATTACAGATTTACAGACTTACATGGGGGGACCTTCAGCCAGACTGTTCGGCTGATCGGCCTGTGACTGGTCCTCGCCAGCCAAGATAATGTCCATAAGCTCAATTAAAGAAAGGGGGCCACATTGGTGCAAAGACTGTATGACCACCCCACCACGAAGTTCAGATTGAGAGAAGTACGGCAGGCAGAGAAAGAAGACAGGTCCAGCAGAGAGAGAGAGAGAGAGAGAGAGAGAGAGAGAGAGAGAGAGAGAGAGAGAGAGAGAGAGAGAGAGAGAGCAGCCTGTCAACCTACTAGGTTACAGGTATGTGAATGCCAACGCTGGAAAAAGGCATAATCTCCTCCAAGGGATTTGCATACGTTTGAGAAGGCATCCAAAAATTCATGAAACATAATGCACTCACCGACTGGACCATGACATGCAACATCATTGGGAGGAACATGACGATGCCCACGACTCCTTGGTCCCACCACTTGGCGTGGTTCCAGAGGTTCATTCCTGCAGGAGGGTGCCACAATGATCAGGGAGTAGCAAGTAAGTAATTTCAGCATTGTGAAGCATATGCTGCAATGCTTTAAAAAAGCATTGCAGAACCAGGCCAACTAGCTCACACACTCACACCAGATCATTACATTGACGCTGTGCAAACGTGCTGTGCAAGCACGCAAGCACGGCAGAAAGGGCTTGAGCACACCTATTGTTTTGTCCTCACCACTAATGCTATTCCAGTGGAGATTATGGCCAGCCGACTTTTATTGAATATGACAGACAACGTGCTAGTAGGCCTGACCACTTCCTTCTCAGTAATGAACTCTTTTCTTTCTTACACCACACTACTATCACCTCTCATCTGGAAATAGACCACTATATAGATACCACTATATATAGACCACTCTGCGCTTTATGTTTATTTAGATGCTTCTAGCTGGTCTACCTCACACATTGAAAAGCGCATTTCCCCAACTACGGCCTAAAATTTCCTATTTCCTGGTCAGCCTGAGGGGTATTATTCACGTTGGCGCCCTGATTGAGCTCCCACATTTGCATAACATTCTGTAAACAACCAGAAGATGCGTCACAATCTCTGCAACCAATGTCGCGCTAACAATGTTGATCAAGCGTACAACGCTTTTAATCTTGGATCATACAGACAGCATATTATCCACACGTTGGTATGTCTAACCCTCTCAAATGTTCTTTGCCGTCTACACACAACTCTCCAACCAGGCAACCTTTACGGTTTGTGCTTTGTGTCACCAGAAAAGATTAGCTTTTTTTCCTGCTGCCAAAACAAGGGTGGCTTGGAATGCTTGCCAACAACTACACAGAAAGTGTATAGGACACGATTCCTTCACGCAAGTGAACGGAACCTGGCGGGTAGCAGTCTTCGGACTGCTGCTCGTTAAGGAAAGGCAGTATGTGGTGGGGCCCTGCCTTTCAGGACAGGTGATCTTTCCTTAATACACGCGGCCAGACTTGGCAAGCGTAGTCTTTCTTTCTTTCTTTCTTTCTTTCTTTCTTTCTTTCTTCCTTTCTTCCTAGGACACGTGTCCAACGGGCCAAATGCAGATTCACGCAAGCATGTGCGGCTACTTTCCTTGGCAAGCTCTACGTCAATTTGAAGGACCCCTATGTTCATGGTTTGCAGCATGAACAAAACACGCAGTTAAATACGTCACTCGTATCTCCAGCACAGCCTGGCTTTTGCACAACATGCAAACAAACGTGTTTTGCGGTGGTCAGGAACTCTGTGTGGAAGAGACTTAGGAATCACACTCGATCTACCTCCACTCATCATGATTCCATGCCTTTTTACCATCCAGATGTGTTCAGACTGCATGACATTGTGGCTCAACGCATTTCTCGGATAAACCCTACCTCCTCACCTGGCTTTGACACCATTCTTCCGTATCTTCTTTAACATGCATGCAAACTGGTGCGAAGAGAGGATGGCAGAGGTTTTTATCACATCAATCCTTCGCCGGACTTCGGCAAACAATCTCCAGGCCATGCTGCACCGTCTCAAGGCTTATACCTGAAGGAAATTCCTTACGGTGAACACTAAGAATCTGTGGTGTTTTGCTTTAGCTCAATAATTGATAACTTACCACCCCTTGTCTACCATAAACATCATGGCGATGGCGGTTTCCTGCCCTTGGTAGGTTACTCTGACTCTTTAAGATGCCTGGGGATGATGTTCTACAGAAAGATTAACCTGCATCGTGCCACCGAGGAAGCCCCCAAGCCTTGTTTAGTAGGCATGGCTTGTGTTTGTACTTTTGCACATTAACACCAGATTACTCACCGCCTCCATGTCTACTTATGGATTTTTAAGACTTCTGTCGTCCTGGCAGGCATGTTTGCCAGTCAGATTTGGGCCACTCCCTAAAAAGAAAGATTTACGCTTGTGGTTCGGCCGCGTGCACTGGCATTAAGGAAAGAGCCTTGCATTAAGGAGAAAGACTCCCACCGATTTGGGCTACTTCCCATTTTCAACAAAGAACTTCTTTCTTGAAGTGAAATGGATAACTGCATTTAGAAATGGCTTTTGAGGTTTTTGAGATCCTTTTTGGGAGTCAGGTCTTCAACTTCTTCAAGGAGTGTGCTACGCAAGTGTGGGATAGAGCCTGCCTAACTCAAATGGTTCAAAGCCTGTGCACGTCTTTGAAACTCTCTCATCCATAGCAAGAGCCCCCTTCTTAAAGCTCTCCATGCTGATATCTCTCTCAGTTCCAGGAATTCTTCTCGCTGGACTTCACAGCTATTGCTCGCCACGAATGGCTTGCATCATGTTCTAAGGCATTCACACCTCCCCACTACAAGGTTCAGACTGAGTGGACTACGGGCAGAGAAAGAAGAAAGGTCCATCGACGAGAAAGAGAGCAAGATGAAAGTTGAAAGACCGGAGATCCAGGCCTTCAACAGCAAGCAGATTCAAGCACAGTCAGCCTGCCAACTATGGAAAGCCGTGCCCAGCAGCTTATTGCTGAGCACAACTTAAGTCTAACCTAAGTCTAAACCAGAGATGCAGCCATACCTTTGGATTTGAGTCAGCTTGTACTACAAGAGTCTGAGTCAGAAAAAGTTAGACGTTAGTAATCAATCTCAGGTCTTGCCACCTGGAATACTGGTGAAAGTTCCCTCCTTTCATCCACGAGGTTTGAACAGCAAAAAATCCATTTATCATCGCCGGTGTGCTCTTCCAGCCAAGAACGCACATGTCACATATTCTTTTTACATCCTGCCCAAATACCTGGACTCAGTGTTTAGGTAAGGCTTACCTAAACACGTCGTATGCAGCGTGGCACGGTTTTGTCTTCGTGCCCATTCTCTCAAAGTTGAGCAAACGCTTCTTACCTTGCTGCCATTCACCACATGGCATGTACAGTCTTGTGAGGATTTTTCTACAACAAGAATCAGAACAAAAATAAGCGTTATCCTTTTTCAATGAACTTTTGTTTTTAGTGAGCAGGATAGCAGTCAGTCATTTTGACATCCTATATTTCCTTTACCTTCAGACAACCTTAAACGTTTAGACCCTTTAAAACTAAAGAAAAATAGAAAAGTCTACGCCAACCAAAAGGTCGCGTGTATTAAGAAAGATCCCCTAACTAGCAAGCTAGCAAGGGCCTCACCACAGAGCCTCCAAACCTTGACGAGATCGAGGAACCCAAAAACAGAGCTAATGGGGATCAGGTAGTTTGCTGGCCATGCTCCTGGACATCCACATTTTCCTCCTCCTCCTCCTCTCCACCGCCTTGCGCCCAGCACACATCCCCCCAGACGCCCCCTAAAAAATAAGAGAATGTCCAGTGTTAGAAAATGGTTGTTAATCTTAGAAAAGCGTAAAAAATGTAAAAACCATCTTGAATTTCACTTTCCCCTTTTCCGCTTAAGAAGGTGTTTCAGGCTGATTGTAATATGCACTCCAGGGCTTCTGGATGCTGGACTGCCCAGATGCTGGGATGGATTTCAAGGGCTGCGGAAGTGTGATGAATATGTGCAAGCAGTACATAGTAGTGCACCTATTAAGATTCAGGGGTTCACTGATGATTTGAGGCTGGGACTGCGTGACGTGTGGAACACTGCTGCTACCAATGCAGCGAGCGTGCCTCAAAATTCCGTGTCCCTCTCAGAGGGGAGACTGATAGGCTATCAGTCTTACTAAGAGTAGTACTTTGGCGCTCCTTTTGATTTGAATTTGCGTGCTCCAGTGAGAACTCCTCGCCACATGTCTTTCAACCTTTCTGGCCATGTTTTATGTAGTGTTAGCCGTTTTAGGCTGCGTGCACACCCTGCGTGTTGACAGAGCGATTTGATCTCGTGGTGAGGAGTCTGCCATTTGTTTTAGATGCAACCTGCATGAGGATCAAGATGAGGCCCATTTTCTCTTCAAGTGTTTGTGCCCTGAGGTGTGCCAAGTTAGGTGGAGGTGTTCCGAGATGTCCCAACAGAGCCAGTTTATCTCAAACTGAACCTTGCGTGCAACATCTTACCACTCCCATGGTTTTTGATGTCCTTTCCCAGACGAATAACACGCTTTTTCATTACATCTCTGAGGTCATGGATTTACTTTTGACTGGCGTAGACCAGTCACAGATTGATCAGCCGAACGCTCTGGCTGCAGGTCCCTCATGTCGTAACCATTGTAATCAATTCCACTATCCATTAGTCACGCACCATACTTAATCTTTATTCCATCAAGATGTTGCATAATTATTGACAGTCAGTTGGTGTTGAATAATTCATTCAAGGTTTTTTCCTTTACACACAGGACAGTTATAACGTGCAGATTGACAACTTCGTAGAGATGCGTTTGCTTTTTTTTATTTTGATTGTTTGAACACCTGTTTACAAAAGTATGTGTCTCTATTCGTGTTTGATCATCGTTTCTCCCACATTTATTCTAAATGTTCATTACTTGAAGGACATAGAGTTGATGACTGTAAGAAACAGTTTTGATCTTCTGTACAGAATCATACAAATTGAAACACATTCCTCACACGGAAAATCGACATAAGTACATGTTTTGAAGAAAAAATATCAGAATACATCCCATGACAAAATAATGAAATCTGGTTCATTCTGAACCTGAAATATGCACATGAATTCAACAAAAATTTACAAAATCCATCACATACATAGAACATGTGCATAGGGCATAGGTAAGGCGAAAAATTTACAGGCTCGCTGAGGAATGCATGCATGCACTTGGTTGGGGACATGAGAATATCCATCATAGTAAAGAACACAAATTGCTGCAAGGCCTTGCTGTTCTGTCTACCTAAAGCAAATACCGCTCAGTATAAATTGTTCCTGGTGCACTAAAAAAAACTGCACCAGAGTTTATCTAGCCCAACATTCCCAAACGTTTGCATCATCATGAACCGCACGCTGGCCTCTCAGGGACACGATCCGCCTAATCATCACGCTGAGGCTTGGATGTTACCCCACGGCTGCCTGGCTGCAGACTCTCTGACAAAATCTGTGGTCAGGAATAAAAGGTGTGAAAATCAAGTTTCCAAACTAGCAGCAAGCACAAATGACACATGGCATGATGGAAGCTGAAAGGAGGCATGGTATAGAAAAGCAGCCTTCCCAGGTGGATGCATGGGCTAGGATGAAATTTTATGAGCATAGCTAACACCTGAGATAGGTGGCTTAGTGAGATGTATCTATCGTTCGCAGCAGTGCTTGCCTTGACTGAGCACGTGTGCATTCAAGCTTGCAATGAAACAAGGTCTACGTGGGATGCGAGTGTTTCAAGACTTATAATGGGTCATTATTCCTCCTGTCATTGCCTAATATTCCGGATTTATTGGAAAATGATAGCACAACAACTCAAGGTAAACACTTACTTGGCTCCTTGTCAGGGTGTCCTGCTGGCAATTCATGCTTCTTCTCCTCCTTCTTTGCCTGTGCCAGAAGTAAAAACAGAGGAAGCAATGGTGAGCAGGCCCGAATGGTAAACCATACATCAAATGTGTTTCAATTCCTTTACTACAGGCTCACCGTGCATACAAGCGCATACATTACAAGAATGCCCTCCAAACACTTGTCAAGCAGCCTGTCAACCTACTAGCTATAGGTTACAGGTATGTTAATGCCAACGCTGGAAAAAGGCATCATCTCCTCCAAGGGATTTGCATACGTTTGAGAAGGCATCCAAAAATTCATGAAACATACTGCACTCACCGACTGGATCATGACATGCAACATCATTGGGAGGAACATGACGATGCCCACGACTCCTTGGCCCCACCACTTGGCATGGTTCCAGAGGTTCATTCCTGCAGGAGGGTGCCACAATGATCAGGGAGTAGCAAGTAAGTAATTTCAGCATTGTGAAGCATATGCTGCAATGCTTTAAAAAGCATTGCAGAACCAGGCCAACTAGCTCACACACTCACACCAGATCATATGATGCATTGCATTACATTGACGCTGTGCAAACATGCTGTGCAAGCACGCAAGCACGACAGAAAGGGCTTGAGCACACCTAATGTATTGTCCTCACCTACGGTCTCTCCCACTCCTACTGTGACGTCAGCGAATTGCGCACTGCTGCGCTTGAATTCCACCTCAGCTTCCTTAGCAAACTGGTCATTCTTGTGAAGCTGCTTAACAGGAGGCTTGGCAGGCTGCTGCTCGACGTTCTGGACGGGCTTCTGGGCAGAGGCTTCCTGGCCCATTGTGAGTTGCTACCTGCGGGAGATGGACCAATCGCAAGCTTAAGTGCGAAATTCTCTGGACTTGTCAGTGTCGAATCTGGTCAAATATGAGCGGTGCTGTGCAAGCAAACCTCCCCGTTTGCACGCAAATGCCATGAATCTATTACCTGGAGAGGCGCAGTAGACACAGGAGCAGTGCTTGCTCAGTTGTTGTTGACGGTGATCACGACGTTTGTTGTTTTCGCTCTTCAATTCTTCTGGTGAGAGGAGAAAGAAAATCCGATGCTTTATTGTTTGTTGGATGATTGTTGACGACGATTCATGAATGCTGACTTGTGAACTTCGTGCTGATGTGTCCCTTGTCCAAGGGAGTGCGAGTCTGCAATGGATGCCAACCCAATGTCAATAGAAATATTATTAAACAGGAGCAATATAAGGCTCGTCCAAGAGTATTAGAACACAATTCTTGACACAGCAACAGTGGAAAGACAACACGTTGTTTGAAACACGTCCTGGCTTAGAAGGTGGCAGGCTCTGTGTGTGTGTACGTGTGTGTACATGTGTGTGTGTGTGTGTGTGTGTGTGTGTGTGTGTGTGTGTGCGCGCGCGCGCGCGCGCGCGTGTGTGTGTGTGTGTGTGTGTGTGTGTGTGTGTGTGTGTGTGTGTGTGTGTGTGTGTCTCGGTGTCTTTTGTTAATTGGAAGTCGAGACCCTGTGTAAGGATGATTCAGTAGCTAATCTGTCCAGCACTGCGCCAGCTGTTGAGGTCCTCCAGTGGTGAGTGCGTGGCTCCAGAGAACGCTACACTTGGTAGCACCTTTTTCGACCCTGCAGGCCTTTGTACGTGACATGCCCAGCATTGCTTCACCTGCCCCTCGGGCGGTGCTCCTTCCCTACGGGATTGTGTTCCTTCCCTACAGGGTTGTGTCCCGCTACCTCGTAGCGTGTGCCGTCCCTCGGACGTGAAAGTCACGTTGTGGCGTGATTTCTCTTGCTGTGTAGTCGGGATTGTGTTCCGTCACTTCGTGGCTTGTAAGGTTCCGCATCCGTTCCGTGCATCTCGCAATGTTGTCCTCTCACGACACTTCCCTTACAACCGGGGATGTAGCCTTTAGCAGGTCCGGGGAGAGGAACGTCTTCCGGGTCAGTGATGCCTTCATGCCTTGATGACTTCTGAATGTGCCTTGAATATTCCGCAGATGTTCAAGTTGATGGGCAACTGCAAATCCCTGTAAAACAACACTGTCAAGAAGCAAGCCTATTTCCCTGCAACATGTATAGCAACAAATACCAGCTGAAGCTCAAGCAAAATCAATTGAGTTTGAAGTTGATGAATTCATTGACCTGACACCTCTTCTGGCCAGTGTTGGAAATGAAGTTACTCCTAATTAGGAGTATAAGTTGTTAGTGCTGTAGTGCAGACAAATCATTATGCCCATCCTCAAGTGCTCAACCAAAAGCATTAATTCGAATTAGTATTCTAAAACTCAGTAAAGCCTCTATATGAGAGAGCTGGAAGAGCTCCACAATCAGCTTGAAGAGCAGTCAGTAAAAGGTCTGATAGAGCCCAATTCCTCTCCTTACGGAACTCCAGTCCTCTTTGTAAAGAGAAAGGAAAATGCACTGAGAATGTGTGTGGGCTACAGGACTGTGAGAGTTGCATACCCTTTGCCTGGCATGGATGACTCGATCGACCAGCTGCATGGAGCTGAGATATTTTCCAGGGATGATCACAAAACTTTGTGCAGAACACACTATGGACAATTTGAGTTCCGAGTCATGCCCTTTGGACTGTGCTACATGCCAGCTACCTTTCAGAGGCTCATGATTGATACCTTCAGGTCTTTGTTTGTACTGTTCTATCTTGATGATGTACTCATCTCCTCTAAGCAATTGCGTGTGTGTCTGAGCATCAAGCATGTACACCAAGTCCTAGAGCTGCTCCCGAGCAACTAGGCATTCTAAAGAAGAGAAGAGAAAAGTCTCCGCTGGGCACAGCCAGCATGCATCAAGGAACGACTCAACAGTCAGAACTGAAACTGAGAGTGAGTCCCACCGGAACAGGCATCCTCCAGTAAACACTCCAGCATGAAATTGTCAAACTTGAACGCATGGAGTTAGACCCAAACAATGTGTCCCAAGCGATGTTCTAAGTTGACTAGATTGAATGAACAATTTGACACACTCTGTTAGTTACTGGGAATTTTGTCAATGCCCATTGGGTTATCAGAACTTCCCGCTATCCTGATTTTTGAGTTCGCAACTTCCAAAACGTAGTGTTCCGTGCTGCACTGCACCAGCTGTGAAGATGCTCCAGTGGTGGGTGTGAAGTCAGAATGACACTACACTGAGCCGCAAGTCTTTATGTGCTTAAAAAGTGCCACCCATGGTCAGTTTACCAACATGTGAAAGGTTGAAGGCTCCCTTTAAGCCCCGGCCTCTAATGCTCCAAGGGTGTACGCCCAAGCAGTCCTCAGAGGGCTTGCCTGAACGTGAAAAGCCTTCCAGAAAGAAGGGCTACAAGAATAAATGCTAATGTGTAAAGAGGCACAAAATACTTTCACTCCACTCAGTGTGTTTGCCGTGCCAACTGTTGAGTCTCTCCAGCGGCGCAAGGGCATTACTGCAAAGGCAGTAAATGTGAAAACCTTCAGTATTGAGCTGCTCATACTGATAATATCCAGGCATGTGTATATGAAGCATGCGCTGAAGCGGGTGTACATGAAGCCCGAGAACACAGGTGTTCCGGCATTGTGAATGCCCACAGTGCGCGTGATGCCCAGGCATTTGGGCCGTTTACCTTGAAGACTGATCATCTTCTTGGCCGTAGGTGATCTAGGTCCTTCCTGTGTTCAGCCTAGATGGGCCACTTAAAATCCAGACCAGGTGTTGAGTCCCTCCGGTGGTGCTGGTACTGCAGAGGCAGTTTTGTATGTATATTTTTGACAGCCGGAGGCTTGTCAACTCCACCAGGTCTGATGGGAATGCCGGACACTTGCAAGCTGGTGAGAGACGTTTTGGCCTATTGAGACCGGCAGCAGACCAGCAACTGCACTGGTCAGCTTATGCCATTGCTGGCGACATCTCCTTAGGACCATTACACCATTTCTATGAAATCAGCCAAGGTGCTGAGAGTTCCTGTACTATGTATTCACTGCATTCATTGATTATCTTGATTACGTCTGTATTGGAATCAGCCAAGGAGCTGAGTTGAACCTGCACAAGGTTCAGATGATTTCTCATGGAAAACCTGCCACAATTTCAATGGACTCTGGTGCGGGTACGTAACTGCGCAAACGAGTCCTTCCTTGAACCAAAAGGTGTTTCCTCCTTAGCCGCTCAGTGGAATAGCTGTGCGCCTTACTGATTTATCAGTATGGACCAAAATCCTGTGGTCTTCTGGATTCTGCAACTTTCTTCTTCAAAGGTGTTTGAATTGCTTCCACGCTGAATTATGGTTGTTGCTGAATCATGGTTGTGTCAGTCAAAGTTGGTTGGTCAAAGAAGCTTTAACCCTGGTAAACAATTGCAATCTTTGGATGGCTATCACACTGCACTGTATGATATCTGCTCTAAAATCAGCTGCTCTTTCAAAAGTGCTGACGCTCAGGCTTTGCCATACAGCACCAGCAACATGCAGATTGCCTCTTCACTTGGCAGCACTGGAGTTGTGGAAGGCATTACCAACGGTGCAATGTGTTTTGAACAAAAGGCACACCTGAAGAGTCCACAACTGTCAGCAATGCAGCCACACATCTTCTCGTTGTCCAAGGCATTCAGCACATGCATGGTGTGCTCATTTCTTCACGCTGTTTTTGAAACTGGGGTGCGCCCAGATCCTTTCACCGAGTCTCTTGATTACAGGCCTTTCTTCACCAAGGGCGACAAAAAACACCTTTGCTTCAATTCCTTTGCTTGCCACGTCAGAGGAGTTATGGGCCTGATCCGCGGCCACTGGTTTTTTTGATGTGTACTGCATTAACAACTCATGCACTTGAGAGTCATGTTGAAACTGAAGCACTAGCACCAGCAGCAGTCCAATGCGATGAGTCAGCTGAGCGACAAGAACCCTTTGCTCACCTCATCTCTGCTGTTTTTAACCCTCTGTTTCAACTTTTTGCTACGGAATCTTACCAGGCTGGCTGTAGCTGTCTCTGATGTTATGTTGCGTTACTGATTAATTTTAACCTAGACAGCACTTTGTACTTTGCATTTACTGGCAATTTGCGCCAAATTTGGCGGAGGGCAAATCACCTCGCAGCTTCCTTCTGTGGAGCAGCCTGCCTTCAGCACATAAAAAGTCTGAGTGGTAATTCTGACCGGTTCTGTTTCTCTGTGTTATGAAAGAATAGTGTTGCTTGTCTTGAGGCTGTCTGATTGTCTCCAATTTATGCCAAATATCTGAGTCTGGAAAGCGCTGCAAAATCATCATGCGCGTTAAATTTGCTAGTTCGCTCTTGTCTAGTTGTGCACACAACTGTCCTTGGTTCTCTGTTTGCTTTGGGCAGCCAACCTCCCAGAGGTTCAATGTCAATTCTGATTACATATCTTTTCAGCACGCCGCTTTAGGCCAAGGAATTATGTGACCGTGTGCTGCGTCTGAAATTTTGCCTTTGACGCATGCCTATCTACGGGCAGCTTCTCTTTGTTAGCTTGGTTCACTTTCATGCACAAACCTGTCCGCACATCTTCATCGTTGCACTCTGAAGTATCATATAATTCTTACCATCTGCTGTTGTATGTTTCACATCCATGCATCTGAAAAGAACAGCATGGCTATGCATTTTGAAGCCCGCCCCAGCTGACTCCGCTCCATATGGCAAGCAGAAATTAGAGTGTTCTGAGATGCTGAGAGAATTTTCAAATGTAGAGGCTCACACTTCCTTTTTCTGACAGAACCTTGAACACCGTTGATTTGTTTCCAGGCAGTACTCTGCAAATGAGCCCTATTTTCAGGCTTAAGCAAAACAAAAAAATCTCCTTTTCTTCTTTCACCCCATTTCCAGCCCCAGCACCGCAGCCCAGCCCTTCTTCCCCGCCAACAGCTTAGCTTGCAGCCTTCTCCGCCAGCAGATCCTGTCTCTAGCTCTGATCCTCCACGCAGATCTAGCAGGAAACCTAAGCCTAGACTGCTTCGTTCTCAAGTTGTTAGCTCATTTTGCTTACTTTCGTCAACCAGCACTTGTAAATCAATCAGAGATCCACGATCTGTGTACTATTGATCTTTCTTTGACTTCCTTGCGTACTTCGGCTGAGACTGTTTGAATAGACTTCTCTTTGAATTTTTTTCTCTCCTCCAAATTATTGCTGAGATCAGCTTCCTTTGCTTACTTGTCAATCTAAAGATCTAATTCTGTTTTCATTTCTGAAGTTCACTTTCTGCTAGACTTGAATTCCTTTGTTAGTACAAGACATTTTGGGCCTGTTTCCACTAGCGCTTTTTTCTCCTTTTCGCCGCAAATTTGAGAAATTTTGAGAAACTTGAGAAAATTTCTCCCAAAAAACCATTTCCACTTGCGGAGAAAAAGGGAGAAATTTCTCCAGAAAGGGAAAATTATTTTGGACCCCCTCCGAGGAGGTCCAATCAGATTTCCAGGTTTCTCGAGAAAAGAAAGCTTGATTAGGCACGGGCGCGCGTTGACCACGGCAAAGGTCGCTCTCTCTGCCGCGTTGACTCAGGCAAGTTTGCTCCACACCCCTTTCACGCGTAATCACTGAAAATCGACGGCGCAGAATTCCCCCAAGCACTGGCAGAAACGCAGCCAGAGAACAGGCCCGCCAGCTCCGGCCTCCCTGGAGGCATGACCCCAGAGATGCTGGCCCTGGGCCATGGGGACTGGCCACAGCCTGCCACCAACCAGGCCTCCCAGCAGGTGCCCCCCACGTTCAGCATGGATGCAGGCCTACCAGGTGTGCACCCAGGCGCGCCCATGCTGCCAGCACCCTTCATGCCATGTGTGCCCCCTTTCAGCATGCCCCCCCAGGTCGCCATGCCCCCCCCACCACCATAGAGAAAGCTGAGCAAAAAGAAGCAGCAGGAGCAGCAGCATGCCTCCTTCCTCGCCTGGCAACAGCTGCAGCAGAAAAGAAAAACTACGTAGTCAGAGGAAACTCTCCCTACATCAATTAAGGAAAAGGAGACACATTGGCTCAGGAGAGCCGTGAGTCTCCTCCACCAGCAGCAGCCTCTCTTCATGCCAGGGACCGGGTGGCAGTGGACCCACCCGCAGACCTCTCTCCCTCCCGCGCACATGGGAGCACAGCACATGCTCAGCATGCACAGCAATGAGACAGGGAAGGGGGGGGGGGGCTGTGGCCTCTGGTGCAGGCACACAGGCAGCCAGTCAACAAGGCCCCAAAGAGCGAAAGCCCAAGCCCAAGGTCAACGCACCCGTTGCCGGAACAGGCTTTTTATTTCTCGCGAGTGGAAATGCACCCGCTGGAAATTTTTCTCCTATGCTTCTCAGATTTCTCCCTAATGGAAATGGTCCGGCCATAATTTCTCAAATTTTGGAGTTTCTCCGAGTTTCTTCCAGAAAGAAAAAGCGCAAGTGGAAACAGGCCCTTTGCTAGTGCAACTCCTGCCCTTTCTTTTTTAAGGGAGGGGTGAGTGCAACATGTTTGAAGTTGCAGTAATTTATGTCAGTCTTAATGGAATGATTCGCCTCTGTTGCTTATGCGAATCTTTGTGAACCCTTGCTGTGTTTTCGGTGTCTTTTGTTAATTGGAAGTCGAGACCCTGTGTAAGGATGATTCAGTAGCTAATCTGTCCAGCACTGCGCCAGCTGTTGAGGTCCTCCAGTGGTGAGTGCGTGGCTCCAGATAACGCTACAGTGTGTGTGTGTGTGTGTGTGTGTGTTTGTGTGTGTGTGTGTGTGTGTGTGTGTGTGTGTGTGTGTGTGTGTGTGTGTGTGTGTGTGTGTGTGTGTGTGTGTGTGAGTGTGTGTGTGTGTGTGTGTGTGTGTGTGTGTGTGTGTGTGTGTGTGTGTGTGTGTGTGTGTGTGTGTGTGTGTGTGTGTGTGTGTGTGTGTGTGTGTGTGTGTACGTGGGAGGCATGGATGATAAGGCAAGTGGAGGGTGGTGCCTGGTCTGGGGGCCGGGCAAGGCGTGCACTTAATGTGTCGGCACCAGTGCTCTAAGGGCTGTTCCACAGGCTTCTGCGTGGTCAGCTAGTCAAGCTAGTCTGCCAGAATGCATACTTAAGTTGTGCTCAGCAGGCAGCTGCTGGGCATGGCTTTCCTTGGTTGCAACCTTCCAATTGGAAGGCTGACAGTGCTGACTCTGCTTGCTGTTGAAGGTCTGGATCTCCAGTCTTTCAGCTATCATCCTGCTTTCCTTTCTCGTTGCTGGACCTGTCTTCTTTCTCTGTCTGCCGTGCTTCTCTCAGTCTGAACTTTGTGGTGGGTGGGTCATACGGTCTGTGCACCTATGTGGCCCCCTTTCCTTAATTGATGTAGGCAGTGTTTCACTGCCTACGTAGTTTTTCTTCTTCTTGTATGTGTGTGTACATGTGTGTACGTGTGTGTGTGTGTGTGCGTGTGCGTGTGTGTGCGTGCGTGCGTGCGTGTGTGTGCGTGTGTGTGTGTGTGTGTGTGTGTGCGCGTGCGTGCGTGCGTGTACGTACGTGTGTGTGTCTGTGTGTCTGTGTGTACACGTACACACACATGTGTACGTGTGTGTTATGTGTGTGTGTTGTGTGTATGTGTGTTGTGTGTGTGTGTGCGTGCGTGCGTGCGTGCATGTGTGACCTGCATGCTGAGCCTATCATATCATGTTCCATACATGATGGTGGCTCCTTTGGGGTTTCTTGCTCCTGAAAATTGGGGGATGTTGGGTCCATCCTACATCTTCACTTTAACCCAAAATTTAGAAAAACTATATAGGCAGTATAAATCCCTCACATCAACAAAAGGAAAAGGAGCCATATTGGTTTAAAGACCACTTAAAACTTCACCACAAAGTGCAGACTGAGAGAAGCACAGTAGGCAAAGAAAGAAGACAGATCTAGCAACGACTCATTTCTCGGAGAAAGAGATCACAATGAAAGCAGTAAGACTGGAGTTCAAGTTCAAAGCAAGCTCAGCCGGACTGCCAACTCAGGAAATCCATGCCCAGCACTTTTACATGCCACACATCATGCGTGGAAACAAGGTTACAAGGGTTACAAGGGGTTGGCCTACAGCACAAGACTCTGGCTGATCGGCTGCTAGCGAAGCACTCTTGACCAGCATAACAAATTGTAACCAGCTGACTAGAACTTTGAGTATCTGCATGAGTCTTAATATATAGGAATGCATTGATCTCAGAAACAGGGTCAGTTACAAAGAAAAGAAAGGAAAGAGAAACTACATAGGCAGGAAACTCTCCCTACATCAATTAAGGAAGTGGAGACACATTGGCCCAGAAGAGCTGTAAGTCCCCTCCACCAAAAGCACTGAAAAAAGAAGACGAGAAGCAGCCCAGCCAGCGCGATCAGCAGAACTCAGGCGAGTGCATGAAAACTTGTGCTGGAGAAGCAGTGGAGGACACCCGTACCAGAGTGAACATCCCAGCTCGGAAATAAGGGCTACAATGGTTACAAGGGGTTTGCCTAAAGCCCGAGACTCTGGCTGGTCGGCTGCTGGTGAAACATTATCATCCAGCATCAAAAGTTGAAACCAATTATGACAAAAAAATTGAAAATCTGTACGAGTCTCAATTTAGAAAAGCATTGATCCCAAGATCAGTCAAAATGTGGAAGCTCGCGAAGAAAGGAATAAAAGAAAAAGGAAAAAGGAAAAACTACGTAGGCAGTGAGAACACTCACTACATCAATTAAGGAAAAGGAGACACCTTGGCTCAAAGAGCCGTGAGTCTCCCTCACCAGAGGGTAAGAGGGAAGCTAGTGTGGGTCTGGTGGGTTTCTGGAAGCATGCAGCCCCAGTGCAACAGAGTTATGTTGATTTTTGATTTTAATGGCACTTCTGGTAGAGGTAAGTTTTTGTGCATATTGCACAGAGTGGGCATGGAGCTTTCGTGCAAGCTTGGTAGTCCTTTGTGGGTCAATCCCTAGTTTTTTCAAATGATTCAGGGTGTGGGCAGTATAGATAGTCCCGCCCACACCCAGGAGGATTATGTGGAGAATTCTCTCGGCACCTTGAATTTGGTTTCTGTTAAGTGGATATGGCAGTTTTGGATGTTTGATGCATGGAGTTTCCTGGCTGGAGTTGTGATGCTTCTTCATTCGTCCCATACTAGTACTGCGGAGTACCCGATGTGAGGGGGGAGTAGGTGGTCTATTTGGGTCAGCAGGGCAAGGAGTGACCAAGATAGCATCAGGGCGGCTGGAGGTGCGTCTAGCTTGATCAAGAATGCTAGGGTCAAAGAGGTAGAGAGGTCTAACACGGTTAGAGACTTGCTCAGTGATGTGCAGGTCATGCTGGGCCAGACGGTCTGCGCTGCCAACATCCATATGCATGAGGTTTGACCCATGAGAGCCTTCGCTGACCACTTTTAAAATCATGTCATATATATACATGGCCCGCTAAATGGCTAGACCGAAAGCTGTCATTATGCAGTACATAGACTTGTTCCTGCCACAAGGGGGTTACAAGGGGTTACAAGGGAAAAAAGGCCTCAGTCAAGACGTTTGACTGCTAGCCTGTTCATAGACTATCTATGCAGTACATAGACTTGTTCTCCCATCGAACTGTCCTGCTACCATCTGTTGTGTTGTCCCACCAGCATGACGCAGCTGTATGTAACCCAGCACCTGCAATGTGCGCTCAATTCATGCACAGGAAGTCACTAGAATTTTAAAGGACAGGCACTAGGGACGTTCGAGCCACTCACATGCTGTATGCAGACGATCTGTGCCTCACCAATAACCTTCCTGATCAGCTCCAACTGATGTTAGATAGGCTACATACGTATGCTCAGCGGTCTGTGTGGTGGGGCCCTGCCTTTCAGGACAGGTGACCTTTCCTTAATGCACGCGGCCAGACTTGGCGAGCGTAGTCCTTTCTTTTCTTTTCTTTTCTTTTCTTTTCTTTTCTTTTTCTTTGCTCGGCGGAAAGGATTGGTGATAAATGCTGCCAAGTCTGAGATCGTGCATTCAAGGGGCGATAATGTGCCAGTTGTCTCTTTAGGTGGAGCTCGTTTGGCGTGTGCAGATTCTTTTAGATATTTGGGCATGCTGTTCACAAAACAACGCAACCTGCAAGCCAGTGCTGAGTACATGTGTGCCCCTTTCCTAGCTGGTTGTAGACGGATTAGGCAATTCGCATGTGAGCACCATCTGACGGACAGGCCGCATACCATGCTCTGGCTGACTAAAGCATATGCTCTCCCTGCTAGCATGTATGCATGTCAGATTTGGGGCACTAGATTTATGAGAGAAGGAGCTGAAATGGACTGTCCTTTGCAAACTATGCACCTGTGCTTACTGAAGCGTATCCTTGGGGTAAAGCGCACCACTCCTAATTGGTCTGTACTGCGCGAGTGTGGGCATGAACCTTTACAATTCTTTTGGTTTCGTGCAACAGTTAGGTTTTACAATGCTTTACTGTTCAGCAACAGCACTACACTCAGTAAGGTACTGCAAGCAGATGTTGAGATGAGCAGTCTTTCCCATAAATGCTGGACCTCAGAATTTTTGGCTGCCTGCACAGGCTTGGACAAGTGCAAGTGTTTACTCGTTGTGTTCGGTCAGGGCAGCCTATAGGTATGAGGGAGTTTGTTGTTGATCTGAGAAAAAGGCTGCGAGGTTTGTGGAATGCTGATGCCTTGGCAGAACATGGTGAACACACAAACAAATTAGCCAAGTATCATCACTGGATGGCACTTCCTTTGAGACCCTTGTCTGTTCATGGCGCGCCCTTTTCTGTCCCCGGGTATTTGCATCTTGATTTGGGCAAGCGCGCTGTGAGAAACATAGCACATTTTCGCTTACATGCTCATACTTTAAGAGTTGAGACATTACTTTGGCAGGAGCACACATCTGCATGTAATCGGTGTGACCAAGAAGGGCTCCAAGATGAAAAGCATGCCGTGTTCTTTTGTTCTTGCGCTCCTGTGTGTTCTCTTTGAAGGACTCATGCACAGCTATTTTCTGACTTCCCCTCTTACAGAATTTTTCTGAACGAATCAGGCGCTCTCTTCTATTCTCAAGCTAGCTCTGAGGATGTTTTTCATTTCTTGCAGAAGCAAACTCATCACACTTATCGTTTTATTTCCGAACTCATGGATATTTTTTGTGCAGTTGGAACAGCTGAGCAGGCGGAGCAGCCAAACTACCTGGCTGAAGGTCAAACCCCATTGTATCCATTCACAGCTGGTACTTTCCGAGTCAAAAAGTTTGTTCAGGAGCACGACCTTGCCAACAGATTACACGCCCAGATTTGGCTCCTCAAGACGTATGCAATCCCTGCTGGCATGTATGCAAGTCAGATCTGGGCTACCCCTTACCTTCGACAAGGCGAAGAGATGGACAATCCCATACCGAAGTGGCTGCTAACAGTGCTTAAAAGAACTCTGGGGGTCAGGGACACTACTCCCTCTTAATGCATCATGCAAGAATGTGGTCTGGAGCCCTTACAATTCAACTGGTTCCGAGCAGCAATGTGTCTTTACAACTCCCTGATGCAACAGCTCCACAATGAAAAGATTCTGCAGGCTGACATGCGGCTGAGCTCAAGGACTGATGATTGTTGGTCCTCCCATATTCTGTCAGCCAGGCACCTTTTGCTTCAGCTAAGCTGCCCTTGTAGGCAGGTACAGCTATGTAACCCCTATCCTATCCTATCCTGTCAGCCATGGATGGTTTGGCGCACTCCCACATTCTCAAACAGAAGCTGCTGAACAGTGAGCCCATTCATCTCAGTCGTTTTGTCGTGGGTCTCAGGACCAGGCATCTACAATATTGGGCGCCTTTTTCCAACACACACCCTAGAGACACACCCTAGAGAGCGCAACAGTAAACGCTTGACCTATCACCAGTGGTGCGCTCCTCCTACTAAAAGGGCCTTGGTTATGCATTCTCCTTATAGTCTCCCCAAATACATGTTCCTTGACCTCCCCCATGATGTCACTCGCAGCGTGGCTCGGTTTAGACTCCGTATTCACACCCTTCGCTACGAGACAGTAACTTGGAATCACAGCTCTTCCCTAAAATGTGACGTTTGTGAGGCTGATGATGATGTCCAGGATGAACAACATGTCCTCTTCCATTGCATCACATCCCCAGGTGGTCTCTCTCCGCAGGAAATATGCTCCCTTGTTCTCACAGGCAGAATCTCATGATGAGTCTGCTTTTTTGAACCAGAACAACAACAAACTTCCTTATTTCCTTCATGAATTGAAAAGAAAAGAGAAGTCCACGCAAGCCAGAGGCCGCGTGCATTAAGGGAAGAACCCCTAACAAAAGTTAAAGGCCTCACCAGGGCATGCATGTGCCTGTCATGGCTGCTGTGTGCTGTCATGAACGTGCTCTATCAGGTGCCTTGTACCGGTTGGCTCATGGTTGTACGTCTGCAGCTGCATGTTAATGCCAACGCAGACTTTGTGGTTCCAGAGTGTTTTTGAGTGTAGGCCAAAATGTACTTCATGGTTCTCCAGCTTGACCTTGCCCATTTCATATTGTATTTGTGTGTGGAACGTTACGTTGAGCACTTAGAATGAGCAAAGCCACACGTATCTTGCATATGCAAAACACAGCACTTGAACAAACGGAAACAAGCACAGCATAGCATACAGCAGTCTTTCTTTTTAAACTTCTTGTAGAAGCTTGTTTACTTGTTAACCTTGTGATAGCTGGTTGAGAATGTTTCACCAGCGACTGATCAGCCAGATATTCGGGCTGTAGGTTAACCAATGTAAAACCCAATGTAAAGGCCTCACCAGGCCCTCATGAATTGATCGCCTTTTATGGGCAGGCTAGCAGTCACACTTCTTGACTGAAGGCCTTATCTCTGTAAACCTTGTAACCATTGATGCTGGATGAGAATGTTTCACCAGCAGCCAATCAGCCAGATTCTCGAGCTGTAGGTCAACCCTTTGTAACCCTTGTGCCCTCTGCCATGACTGGACATGAACATTTCTTTACCCGAAAAAACAACAAACTTTCTTTTTTCCTTCATAATTTTGCATGTATGAACAGGCTAGCAGTCAAATGTCTTGACTGAGGCCTCGTCGGAATGTTGTAGAGCATTACCAGTCTGGGTTTCTAGGCTTTACAGGCCACTTTCTACCCAGAAAGCGAGTCCAGAAAGCGGCACGCTTTCCACCCAGAAAGTGATCAGAAAGCGTCAGAAAGCCAGAATGCTCATTTCATGCCCCTAGTGAATTTTATTCTTAATTGAGGCAAGTTGCCTTTCAGTGAGGCATGAAAGCCCTATCAGATCTTTGGAACCAAGGAAAAAGGAGTTTTTTCAGGCCCAGACACAAGGCTTTACAGAAAGCCTGCCAGAAAGCGTAGAAAGCCTGGAAAGGCTAGGGAGTCAAGTAGAAAGCAGCAGAGATTTTTTAACTGACCACAATATGAATCCAAAGAGTTTATCCCAGTCTGGAGTAAGCATTCAATCAATCTCAAATATGCCAACAAGCCCTGCAAAGTGTTGGACCTGGTCCCCAGGACCTAGGTCCCTTACTGGCCAGACTCGCACATGTGGTGTATAAATGGCATCGAAAAGTTAGCCCAGTCACGCCGAAACATAGCACCTGGACGTAAACTTGCAGTGGCCTTTGAATGACAGACCTAGACCTCAGATTCCGAATGCCAGCTACCCTGGACAAAACCCATCGGAGCGCCTTCGCATAAGATTCAGACAAAGCTATTTCTAATCGATTACTTACTTTTAATACTTAATCACATGTCCAGGGCGCCCTCACAAAACTGGTGGACGAATCCCAGAGTGGTCTTGATTGCGTGTCTTGACATGTGCGCATGCGAGTTGAAATAATAAAAGATGTCAGTCTAAATGGATGACGCGTTCTTGCTGCAGAACAAAAGTATGATGCTGTCGCACACACCCCCAGCGGACTCCTGTTTTGCATGCAATCATGAAGAGTGAAGGATGCACAATCCTTTGGAATTGGCAGTATACCGCAGTTTGCACTGTGCGGTTAGAACGGAGATGCAGGCTGCATGGTAAGTGATGACGGACTGCTTCCCTTACGCCACTCTGCTCCAACACCTGATATTCTTGCATAGAGATGTGAGGCATGTACTCATGGTTGCATTGCAAGTGGTTTGGTGAAGAATGGTCGTGTTTGTGTGGAGAAGTACACACATTTCTGTGTTTACACAAACACACACACACACACACACACACACACACACACACACACACACACACACGCACGCACGCACGCACTTGCACGCTGTGCGCACCATGCAGCGCAACCTGCAGTTGTTAGGCATGCCTGGGTGAATGCACAATGGCGTGGTGCTAGTATGCATGCATGCAGCTGAAGCATAATCACACACATACACGTGCATGCGCACACTGCACGCTGCACACTGCACACTGCATGCATCACACTGCACGACACGCGCACACTGACGATGCACACATTCAATCATGCACACTGCATGCAGGCACTCTGCAATCATGCACCCTGCACACTCCATAATGCACATAGTTGGATGACCAAGTTCCTTGCGAAGCCGGGCGAGAGCTGCTGAGCCCCATGGCAGTCCTGGTCAGTCCACTGGTGACATTTCCGAGAATGATTTCCACAAGGAAGCAGGGTTCATGCAGGTGGGGAGAGGGTCCCCCTTTGCCCCTGGGCATTTGCGTAGGGCAACATTCTGGACTGTGCTTGAAATTCGTTCGCGCAGAGAGCCTTGCCTACACCAGGATGGAACGGACGTACACACATACGTACACACACCCTTTCTTTCTCGTGTACACATGTTTGTATGTACGCTCACATGCGCAGAACCTGATCAACATGAGGTGCACGAGCTCGGGCCTGAAGAGAGAGTGGAGCAGTGCCCTTGGTGACTGCAGCATTGGGTGACGAGACCGAGGGTGCCTTAAGGAACTACTGCTCGGTGAGCAGCCTGAGGTGCATATATGTGCAAAGCAACAAAGGCTGGATACAGAGAACGTACTGATTGATGCTGCATGTAATTGGAACCCCCTGATCCTTTCAGAGTTTTCAGAAAGTCTGCTGATGTGGCTGCCTGCACATCTTGACACTTGCATGAACATTATGGCAAGCCTGCTAATTAGTCTTTTCCCCTTTTTGCTCCAGCCCGGTCAAACTCGTTTGGATGTTTTGTGCCCTTCTAGCCTTTCCCCCTTCTTGCGTTCATGCCCTCCCTCCTAGCAGTTGGCTCTTGCTGACGTCCTAAACCCCTCCTTTCCTGCGTTGTGGGCTCAGTCCTGGTTGTAAGCTGCATGCTTCCCTCTGTTCAGCGCTCTGGGGCTGTTGTCTTGTTAACCTGCATGTAGGGTGAGTCTGATTCGGCCATGGCTCCTTCCAGGAACGTTTTGTCTTTTTTGGTGCCCCAACTTTTCTGCTCTGCAGACCGCCTTTTGCTGTTCTAGCTCTTCCCCTCCCATTGCCTTCGTTTTGTTTTGGCAGTTGACCCCCTGTAGGAGATTGCTATTTCCTGGGCCCCATTACATACAACGGAGTTTTAACCCACTATGTGCTTGCAGCCTGATTGGCTGGCCCAGAGTCGCCACAGACAGCATGCCCCAGCAACTCATCTGGACTCTCAGCTGCACCTTGGAGACCCGCACTTGCCAGACGACCTTGCGCTCATTGAGAGCGACGAGGAGGAGGAAGAAGAAGTCTAAAGAGCAAGGCATGCTCATCCTCCCCTGCTGAGGAGCTGAGGAGCTCTTGTTAGGTAAAAGAGTCACATCGCCCGCCTTTACGCATTCTGTACAGGAGGGGCATGATGTCTCTGAATTGCTGGCTGGAATACCACTGCGAGAAGCTTCCAGTGTTCTTTTTGTGCTTGCAGACATGCCAGAGCTCTGATTGCTAGCATGAGCAATTTCACTTTTAAGAATGCTGAATTCCTTCCTGCTCCGCAGCTTGGCCCAATCCCACGTGGCTCTCAGATCCATTGCTCACTTTGTGAATTGTACGCATTCTTTACAAGAGAGGCATGATGTCTTTGAATTGCTGGCTGGGAGTAGCTTCCAGTGTGCTTCCTGTGCTCACAGCATGCCGGAGCTCAGTTTGCTAGCATGAGCAATTTCACTTTCAAGAATTCATTTCCTCAGCAGCCTTCCCCCTCTGCAATCCATCCATTGTTCACTTTGTGAATTTCAGGAGTACGATTCAGATGGAGATGAGGACGACGCGGATGAGGAAGGCAAACCGTCCAACATGGGCAGCACAGACTCTGCAGATGACGTGTCATCTTCGAATTCAGAGCAGGAAGTGCCTGCTTCCAGACCATCTGCAGCTGCTGCCAAGAGGGGGGCTGCCAAGGGGGAGGCGATTAAGCAGGCTGCTCAAAAGAAGGATAAGAAGTAGGCTGCCAGCTTTGAACAGTGTGCTTCCTGTTGGTCTGTAGGTCTTGCCAACTTGGAGTCTTGAAGACCCCAATGGGTACTACCTAGTAGCTGCACCGTGCCATGCTGTAGTGACTGTCACTGACTAGTGGCACTGTGACGATGACGACATTTCACTGACATTGGCAGTGGCATCCCGGATGGGCCATTTCTCGCGAGGTCACACAGTGTTCCTTTTCAGTTAAACTTATAATGGATAGGATAGGATAGGATAGGGTTACATAGCTGTACCTGCCTACAAGGGCAGCTTAGCTGAAGCAAAAGGTGCCTGTAACCAAACCAAACTAAACTTGTGTAAATGTAAACTGAAAGCCTTGAGCTGAGTTCAGAAGTGTCAACTGTAAAAATCACACACACTGTCACTCTAAATGAAACAAGCACGCAAAGCCAAGCACAAAAAACTCCATAAGGCTGAAGTGTCAGGAAAATACACTTTAGCGTTTCCACAAGAAGCACAAACTTATAATATATAATATATATATATATTAATATATAATATATAATATAATAATAATATATATATTAATATAATAATATATATATTAATATAATAATATATAATATAATATATATATATTAATATATAATATAATAATATAATAAAGAAGCACAAACTTATAATGGCACTTGGAGCCTTCTGCTGAGCAATAGATTGCGATTCGCTTTCCATATCTGCAGATCACTGGCAATGATTGCCAGTGGCCGTGGCGGTCATTTCTTTTTTACTGCCTCAGTTCAGTGAGCAGGACTCACTAAGTCTGAACTGGCAGTGGCAGTACAAGACTGAAACTTAAAAAGGTACAATGTTTACGATAGGATTTGATAAGCCTGCAGCCACAAAAGCTAGGCTGCTGAGCAAAGGGTACCTAGAGGTCATACTGAGTTTCTAAAAAGAAGAAGAAGTGGAAGGCTTACTGGCCCGCTTTATGCCGCTTTCTGGTCCCAGCTTTCTAGAAACACGAGATGAGTACTAATAGAAAGCATGATTTCTAGAAAGCGGGGTGGGAAGCCGGCAGTTGGCTTTCCAGGTGGCTTTCCACCCCGGTTTCCAGAAACCACGCTTTCTGTCGATACTCTTCTCGTGTTTCTAGAAAGCCAGGGGTCAGAAAGCGGTAGAAAGCAGGCCAGTAATGCTCTACAACATTCCGACGCTTTTTCCCTTGTAACCCTTGATACCGCTCAGCTGCCTTCGTAGGTGGATATAGCGATTTAACCTTACCTTACATTTTCAAGGTAGAATGTAATGATTCCCTACCTCAAAATTGCTCTATTGGAGCAGAGTACAGTTTACCTGGCTACTTAGTCAGATTCTGGGAGCATGCGAATAGCCTCCCCATTATGAATCTCATTCAGTCTCCGCTAAGTCTCCTTATTGTGAACATCTACATTTGCTGGACACGAGGAAAGGGTTTCAACAGCTACACGTTTTCATTCCCATGGCGCTTGCAAAACGCCCAGAAAAAATGAAATGCTAACAATACACATCAGAAAGGGAAGATTCCAGACCAGCATGCTGGTCTGGAAAGAGTCGACAAGCACAACAAGGCTTAAGCACTCATTATTAGCCTCAGTCAATTGAACGCTGAGTTGCCTTAGTTGTTCTCCTCTCTCTTCGAATCAAAGTTCACCTCAGTGCATCAAGCCTGGAGCATCAGCGCATCAAAAAGAAATGAACATGGGAGATCACATCATAGCAACCTTTTTCTTTTGCGTTGTCAACAACGGCGAGAGTGAAACATCAAGCTTCAAAGCCTACATTCGTCAAGTATCGGTAGCTCACTAGGGTCACAGGTGTGGGCCACAAAAAGAAAAGAAAACCTACGCAGGCAGTGAAAACACCCATTCATGGGCCACAACTCACTGTCCAACCTCACCTCTTATTCAATTCTCCCCCACTGTTGCCAGTCACAAAATGCAAGCAGCCCAGCATTTTAATCACTGGATCACAGCAAGTGTGAAAATCGCCCCAGCCATGCTTGAGGAACAATACAAACAAGGCAGTCCGAGCATGGTGTATAAAAATGCACCAACCTGCCAGACACTCACAGAAGGACCGGTCTGAACGTCGACAACAAAATCGACCGCGCACACGAAGCCTGCATGCCTTGGCATGAGATCATGTTGAGCACGGCAAGCAGGCTGCCCTCCCTTCAGCCCCCAGTCGACACAGCAAAGACTGAACCTGCTTGCCGGCCTGCCATGATCACATTCAGCAACCTGCCATCAGCCGTGCAACAAGCGCCATTATCAAGGCACACCCAGCAGGTGGTCACAAACAGAGCCGTGTTGACATCAACCTCGCCTCTAAGTCACGGTACGTGTGGGATGCTAAATTGAGTTGCAAAATTGAAGCCCTCCTCACATATGCAACAAGGGAGCCTATGTTGCCTACGCAAGGACGTGCACATGTGCATGCATATGCATATAAATGGCAAGCTCAACAATCCTGCTGCTGCAAAATTCAAAACCCTAACTAAAGGGGCAATCATTCATTCATTCGCTCTTCTACTTGTTTTTGAGTCCCCAGTCCATGCGCTCTGTTCACACACACACACACACAGCCTCATGCATTCCCCCCACAAAAGCGTCTCCTGAGTTGCCTTGCTTTGCTAGCCCACTCTGCCACTTCAATTCCCTATTCCTCTTCTCATTCCTCTCTGCCATTCCCGCCCTTTTCCACCCGAACACATCTTCTTCAAGCTTTCTGGACCCTTGCATGCAATGCCTCGCTCACCACCGAACGGAAACTCACAGAGCTTCATCAGGCCTCAGGTGCTAGATAAATCGCTCTTGCTAAAGAATGACGGCTACACCTACACGTCAGATGAATCACTCCTGCTAGCAACTGGGGCCCTTCAACCAATGAATTGCTCTCGCCTGTGTTGCTGGTGTAACAGTAACAAATGTTCACATTGTTTCCCTCACCTCACAAAACCTCACAACCCCTGCAGTATCTGTGGCACGCAAGGGTATGGCCAGGAGGGGCCCAACCACCAACTCTGATTCCGCTCAAAATGCTTCATGCAACCTATGCTTAACAAAAACTCCGTGCTTCAGGAGACGTGCAAAACCAAGTCCTGACATTCTCTGCCCAACAGTTGGGGACAAGAAATGCACAGGGCCTTGATGAGATCAGTACAGTACCTGAGTTCTGAATGCATGTGACGTAGTTGAGGAATAAGACTGAAGGGTGAGGATGCCTGGCCCTCTAGAAGAGCATTCTTCTAACCATGAGGAAGCACAAGGGAACTGAAATCAGTTGACAAGCTTGAATCGGCAGCGCTGCTTGCCCCACTCATCTCTCATGCACAAGGGCCATGCACAGAGGCAGCACCTGCCTCCGGAGCATGACATATTGCAACCCCTCTCGCACCACCTGCCTCTCATTTCTTGCTCTTGTTTGCGTGAGAGATCTTGCTGAAGAAGCGGCTCACAGATCCCTGCATGCACACCCAACACACATGTTTGAGCTCGCAGTATGTGAGCGAAAATGCATGCTTGCTCATGAGCATTCCTGTATAGAAAGCTCCTATGGTGTGTGTATTGGGAAGGGGGGTGGGGTACGCGTGCGTGCGTGTGCTGCTGCTGCTGCTGCTGCTTTCCAATCCTTGCCCCTGCAAGCATAGCCCCTTCATTGCAGTGCTGCTCTGTCCATTCCTCTCATGCGACTCGAGCGCGTTCACTCTACTGTGTTTGCTCTCTTGGATTGCTCTAGGTATAGCCAGTAGACAACGAGCTCTTCTTGGGGCTCCGCCCTTGCTAGCTTTTGTGCAAGGGCTGCTCATGCTGGGGCTGCTAGTTGCAAATGCCCATCATGCCCCTCCAAGTGGGCACCATGCCTGAGTCATAGCCACAGTGTACCATGGTGCCGCTCATGCACCAAGCCCATCATGCTTCACGCCCATCATGCTTCAAGCCCACCATGCATCACACCCGTTCTGTCCCTCCAAGCATGAGTGCCCACCTAAGCTAAGCCGCCCTCGCAGGCAGGTACAGCTATTGAACTTCCTTGGTTTCCTCTCCTCCCAGTGTGAGTGCTGCCAGATTACCGAGCTGTAGGCCCCTTGTACCCCCCTAATAATAGAAAACAAGGCCCACCTTCTCCTTCCTGCCAGAGCTGCTCACGCTGGCTGCACTAGGGGATGAGGAGGCCACCGCCATAGCAGAGGGTGCATGTGCTGCTGCCGCACCCACACCACTTGGCGGCGATGCGGAGGCTGTAGCGGCATGCTGTTGGCCTCCACCTCCTGCGGTGGGCGTCGTGGGTGGGTCCATGCCGAGGGGTGACAGGGCCAGCTGTGCGCGGCTGCCACTGGGGGTGAGGCCGCCCATGCTGCCGGTGTCGGCAGCAGAGCGCCTGTGTGTGTGTGTGTGTGTGTGTGTGTGTTGGAGGGGGGGGGGCAAGGCAATGAAGGATTTAATGCACATGAATGAGTGCCTCACAAACACATGTTGTTCGGCGTGTGGGTCACTCTCTCCCGTAAGGGGATGAAGCGCCCGAGCACCCACCCCTTATTTGCAATCAAGAGGTTAATGCACCTTACCCCCTACAGACATGCAGCTGCTGAGACAAGTGCTCTCACCTCTTGCCTTTGCTCAAGCAGCTCTTGAAACTTTTATGGGGTTCACAGAAATGCTCCTGACGAGACAAGCCACACGCCACTGAGACGTTTGCGCTCAAGAACAAACACACACACCCCTAACCTGCACACAGATGGTCCTCCTACATTTCCCTGACCCCATAATACTCTCAGCCGAGACAGCCGAGACAGAATGGCAGCTGAGACGACTGCCCTCATCACAACTTAACATCCTGAACACCAGCTTTCTCATCTTGTGTGCCTGCAATTCGGCGGTCCTCAAAACTCTCCCCGCACACAGAACCCTGCTGAGGCTCCTGGCTGCTGTGGAGGCCAAGACAGTCTCAACACAGACCCAACATCCTTAGTACCAACTTGATACCAGCTCCCTCACCCTTTGCCTGCATTACAGGGCGCTGTCTTTGAGCTCCTAGACAGGACTCTGCTGAGCCACACAACTGCCTCACACAGGCAGGTTTTTGCTGAAACACCTGGGGGCTGCAGAGACCAACACAATGTGATACTGACCTGACATAATCAGCACATACTCAGCACCAACGTCACATCACTTGCTCACCCTTCGCCTGCATTCAGGTGGTCCATCTGCTGCCGCATGAGCGTGAGTTCGCCCCGTAGCAGCATCAGCTGCTGCTCTGCACTCAGACCACTGCCAGGATTGAGCGGCGCCTGCAGACGTCAAGCATCAACAGATACTGTGTGTGTGTGTGTGACAGAGAGACAAAAACCCATGTGCAATGGAATGAAGTGCTGTGGGTTGGCTTTGACCTCCTTGGTCATTGCCAAAGCATAAGCATGCCACTGTCGTGGACAATGAGGACTGTTGTCTGCTTGGTTGCATGATTGCAGTCACCATTGCTGCCCAAGGTTTTAGCACTTCCTGTATGCACTAATAAGCTTGCCAGTATTGGCCCAAAGTTTTGGAGTGGTGTCAAGGAGGGGTGGCCTTTCCTTTGCCGCCACCGACACATGCCAGTTTCTGAACCTCCCCCCACTGCTGGGCACAGGGAGGAAGATGAATCGACTCAACAAATGTTTGACCAGCCGCCGTTCAGGCCGAGGGGCTGGGCTTTAGGCCAACCCCTGCAAGCCTTGAATTCACCCAACACAAGCATATTATCACATATGCGCGTCCACACTCAACTGCACACACATCCTCCCACACCCACTCTGCCACACCCAGTGTATACCCGTGTTTGTGTATACCCGCGCGTCCCCATGCCATACCTGGCCCGCATCAAAGCTGCGCCTGAAAGACTGTGGTGGCATTCCACCCCCTCCGCCTGCAAGGTTCCCGTTGCCGCTAAACACAGTGGCAGGATTAGGCGACACCCGGGGTGGGGTCCCCTGCGCCATCGCTCCTGGTAGGTCTGCGTTGCAGGAGGCCAGGGAAAACACAAGTGTGCGCTGAGTTGTGCAGTGGGAGGGAGGGATTGGCGCCTTACATGCGATGAGAAAGGGAGGCAAGCATGCTATGTAGGAGGCCAGGAACAAACACAAGTGTGCGCTTTGCTGTACTGTTAGGACAGGATGACCTTTTGCATGCTGTTCTGTGTCCAGGGCAGGCATGCCTCTGTCTTGCTTTGTGCAAGGGCAGCTCGTTAGTTAGGAACCTCTGCTGTATGCACACAAAACCCTTCCGGCTTGCGCTGCCCTTTGCATTTGTTTTGCTTCTTTCCTTGAGCAAGGGCGGGAGGAGCTGGCTGATCGTTGCATGCCAACTTTTTGCGCAGGGGCCATGCTTATCTTCCCTGTCTGCATCAGTACAGCAACAACACGTGTCTCACAAGGACAGCTGGCCGTGCTGGTGGACTGGGGGACAAAAAAGATAGATATAGGACTACCCTTGAGCAGAGGCAGGGGACGTAGAGTCAACGTGAACAGGTCTGCTGGCTGCATGATGGTGCAACGCAAGGCTACAGCGAAAGGCGTTGGTTGAAAAGAGGGAGGGGGGGGGGGGAACAGGACCAGGACCATTCTAGCAAGTGGAACGTAGAGGACGCGCTTCGAGGGCTTTTAACACCAACCAACACAGAGCAGCTGTAAAGCATCTGCTGGGCGCTGCGCATGCGTATCAATCCCCACCACAAACCTCAGATGCATGCCAACACATGTTCCCTCATGTAGGTGGGCGCACTCCCTGGGCACAGACCTGTCTTTGAGACCTGCCACACCCTCTCAGAGCGCCTGCAACAAACACATTCCTCTATGCGCACCAGAACACCAGAAGAAGTGCAAGCATTGCACTCTTACACCCAGCCTCACACGCAGACTGCACGCTTGCTGCGGAATCGCTCACCTGCAGCAAGCGACACGGCAGGGACACTGCCCATGGAGGACCCCCCACCCATACCCCGCTGGATGTCAATGCTGCCCCGGAAGGGGTGGGGCGGGGGGTGATAGAGGTGGCCTCCCGCCAAAGGCAAGCTGCCTAAGCCAGGCATAGGGCCTGCCGCAGGGCTGCCGTGCTGCATGTCCAAGCTCTTGCGGAAGGGGTGTGGCATCGGTACAGCGCCTGCACGCGTGCATACATGTGTGTGTGTTGTGTGTGTGTGTGCACGCGCACATGCACAGATGCGGGTACGCAAACAGCCAAAACTTGACAATGGTCGAAAGTTCCTGCATCCAAGCAGTCACATATTCATTCTGTAGCCCTCAAAGTTACTACAATCCACGACGAAAGCTTAGGCGTGCGGCCCTTGTGCACGTCTTACCCCCTCAAAGCAGCTGATCTGCGCTTTCACGCTGCAGCAGACGAGCAGGGTACAAGCAACACAGGGGCAATACAGGGACAAGAAATGCAGGCACAAGCAATGCAGGGGCAATGCAGAAGCGAGCTATTCAAGAGCAAGGGGCAATGCAAAGGCAAGCAACGACGGGCCAAGCAATGCGGGGGGGGCAATGCAAGGGTAATGCAAGGCAAGCAATGCAGGGCCAAGCAACACAGGAGCAATGCAACGGCAAGAGGCCTCGTCGTCTGAGTGGGTGCATGAAACAGTTACTCCCTGCGCAGACAAGCACACACCTGCTGCTCCCATGTTCACAGGCATGGCTCCAAGGGATGCCCGTGCGTGCCTCACGAATGGCATGGGGGACTGCACGAACGAGGGCTGAGGGGCAGAGTGGTTGGGGTACATGGCACGCGGCTGCGGGTGGGAGAAAATTTTGGCGGTTTGAAGGTTTTGAATGGAGCATACTTCTATGACTGTATGAAAGCGTGCCACGATGTCACAAGCTGCGCACGCACGCGCCTACACACACACACACACACACACACACACACACACACACACACACACACACACACACACACACACACACACAGCACATCTGCGCAGCTCCCATGAGGGACGAGCTGCCAAATGAGCCCTGCTTGCAGTACAATGATTGCAGTTTGCAGGCTGATGGCCAACTTTGGAGGAGACCAAGAGGCTGCAACCTTTTTTGGACCTACTGCAAACTTAGCTTCAATTGACATCAAGAGGTGGAAAGAGGCACCTATCTAATTGTCACCACCCGAACACCACCATACTGCTGTGTGCTGAACGGATTATGCCTCACCTGAAACAGCAAACAAATGCAACACAGTCAGAGGCTTTGCAGAAACGGCAACACGTTTTAACCAGCACACTGAGGCAGTGGGCAGGCTCGCAGCATGGACCACCTGTGTCACGGGATTTCCCGCTGCTGCATGTTTGGATGGAGAAGAGATGCGAACACACACGGGTAGAGAACAAGAGGTCGGGCATGCCCGCGTGTTTCCACACGCACATGCACTTACCTGCATGATGCCGTCTTGCAAACTCCTGCCGCTGCCCATGGACTGGAACGGCCCCGACCCCGACACCCCAGCAGGCCCAGCCATGTGTGAGGACACCATCTGTATGCTGGGCGGCATGGCCAGCATGGTACTGCTGCTCTCAGGGCTTTGCCCGGGATGGAGACTGCCATTGGTGTGGATGCTGCCATTGGATGGAGCGGGCTGGCCGGCGTACAGCGGCGCGGCAGGGGGCTGTAGGATGATGGAGTTGGACTGGGCGTCGTACAGCATGTTGCCGGGGATGGGGGGGGCTGCGTATGCGATTGTGTGTGTGTGTGTTGTGTGTACAAGCATGTGCACTTGTTTGCTGGTTCTGCAACTGTGCAGGGCCTTAATGCCTTTGTGAGTACATGCGTCCTCAACATTGTGCACCAGCGATATGCCTGTGCCAGAGAGCAGCTTTCGTGAAGTTCCGGCCAGTTCCATGTAACCTCACTGATTTTACTTCATGTATCTGGACTTATAAGCGCCATGTGCGGAGCAGATGAGTATGCACCTTCTGCCCCTCTGGCCCCTGGCGCTTGTCTTCCTGCTGCTCATCACAACCTTTGAAAGTAACAGTTGGCTCTCGTTTGAAATGAAATGCACTGAGGAGCATAAGGCAGCAGCGCGAGACAGCAAACTCAGCGGCAACAGTTGGCTCTCTTTCAAAAATAGAAGCCAAGACAGAAAACACAGCTAAAACCGGAAGCCTGTTCCATTCATGCACTTTACACGACCCTGGGATTCCTAGCATATCCAGGATGGACCTCATCCGTGACACATGCTCTGTATTCCACACACTCGCCTTACTGTCATGCCCTCTTATGCAGCACCAAACACTTTGTTTCGTGCTGACAGCCACGATGCAAAACAAAAGCTCTGTGATTACTTCCTACACACACCATGCGCCATATTACTTCAGACACAAATGCTGCGCTCCCATGCCCACTGAAGCACACCATAAACTATGTGAAAGGTGATCACAGCCACGCTGACACAAAGGCACTGTGCTACTTGATACACACGCTGCGCTCCCATGCCCACTGAAGCACCATAAGCAATGCTCTGTGATCACATCCACACTGTAACAAAAAAGCCACTGTGCTACTTTATACACACGCTGCGCTCCCTTGCCCTCTGAAGCACACCATAAACCATGCCCAGTGCTGTTATAGTTATGCTGCAAAACATAGGCTTCCAGTCAAACTGCAAAGCAATGCATCCATAACACAGCACCAGCCCCTGTGAGCACACTCTCGCGACCTTGCCCCCCCCCCTTTGCAACCTTGCAAGTAAACCCCAGTCGCATCCCATTTCTGCTTTCCCTACAGTGATGTCGGAGGAGCTTCCTCTGCCACACAGCTCTTCTTTCCAGTTGCGCCCCTGCATTTGCATCCCTGTGACTGCTATGCCAACGATTGCATCTCAGAGCGTGAGCCGACATGACCAAATCCAAATGATCAAGCTCACCTGCACTGATGGGGATGCTGCTGCCGATGGAGGCTGTGGCGATACCGGTCTGTCCGCTGCAGGGGGCACAGGGCAGGTTACAACTTTCCTGGTGAGCACAGCCTAAATTATGGGCGTAGTCAGTCAGATGGACGCAGCACATGAGGTGAGCACAGTTTATCTGTGGGCGTAACCAATTACATCAGCACAGCCAAAAGCGTGAGTGCAGTCAATGAGGTGAGCACAGCCAAACTTGTGGGCGCAGCCATGGAAACGAGTAAAGCACAGGATGTGAGCACAGACATGACTGTGAGCACAGTCAGGAGGGTGCGTCCAGATATAAGCATGCACAGCTGCAGGAGGCAAGACCGAAAGGGACAAGTCCGCTAGCAAAAATTCATGCTGGATCATTCTCGGACAGTCTGCCTGGCCTCCTTCCCTCACAGGGTGCAGGGCCGTGCAGCTTTTACCATTTTTTGTGGGCTGCCAGCAAATGACGGTGGAGCAGTCCCAGACTAATGTGCAAGTTTGTGATGAGGATTTCATAGAATCACAGAAAAGTGATGACACCAGAGGTTGATTTCCACGAGGAGGCTATGCCAAGAGTGAGCTCAGCCCTGATAAGCTGCAAAGAGGCTACGCCAAGAGTGAGCTCAGCCCTGATAAGCTGCGAAGAGGCTACGCCAAGAGTGAGCTCAGCCCTGATAAGCTGCGAAGAGGCTACGCCAAGAGTGAGCTCAGCCCTGAAAGTTGCAAAGAGGCTACACCAAAAGAGAACTCAGCTCTGATAAGCTGCAAAGAAGCTACGCCAAAAGAGAGCTCAGCTCTGATAAGCTGCAAAGAAGCTACGCCAAAAGAGAGCTCAGCTCAGATAAGCTGCAGAGGCTGGCGATGGTTTGCTGGTAGTGGAGTAAGCACGTAAACACAGTCTTCATCTGCTGCACACCTGATGGCTGAGCTGTCGCTGCTGAGAGTTGAGGGAAGCATGTTGTTGTTGTGGCTGCAAGCGGTCTTGCTCGCTACACTGGCAGAAGCAGGGTAGGAATAGGAGGAGTGCTGCATGCCGTCCAAAGAGCCAGCTTGGGAGCCATTGACTTGGTAGGTGAGGGCGACCTGGCTGGCAGCAGCGTGGACCTGTGTGTGTGTGTGTGTGTGTGTGTGTGTGTGTGTGTGTGTGTGTGTGTGTGTGTGTGTGTGTGTGTGTTCGTGTTTGTGTTTGCGTGCGTGCGTGCGTGCATGTGTGTGTGTGTGTGTTTGTAAGGGGGGGGGGGGTTGCGTGCGTGTGCACATGCTTGTGCAATCGCACTATTTGTTTGGTTTGGAGAGGTCGTGCAATCTACACACATCTACATCTCAACACATCCAGCCCCTTACACCCATAGCATCAGCTTCCTCTCTCTCCAGCCTAAACTTTGAAAGCCCCCCCCCTGCTCCCAGCCCTTCAAGCTTTTTGCTCCACAAGCGGTGCGCATGGTGCAGTGGGTTTGGGGTGACGCTAAAGGCCTAGCCTAGTAAGGCTGCGCTTTCTAAGGCCCCTGCGTCTAGGTTTGTGAACTTCACCCGCACGTATCAACTGCGAGTTCCCTTGCCTTTCTCTGCATGTCCTTGCCCCTTACACACACACACACACACACACACACACGAGTTAGAGCGTCTCTTTTAAGGGCACGGAAAGCAAGGATTTTTAGTGTTGTCGCAGGAGGCACTCTTAGGCCTCAAAATTGGCAAATTGCGTCAAGTCCACCACATCACCCGGTTTTGCATCATGCCAACTAACTCCCACTCCTTAAATTATCCAATTACCCACACGCATCTCCATGCCAACACTCAAACAAGCACCCCCCAATCCCCCCCACCCCCACTACAGCTGTCACCATCAAACCCACTAACCATCCACGATTCGCCCTGCTGGCACTACCCACCTCCACCACCCACAGCACCTCCTCCGCATTAGTGGGCAGAGCATGCAGCGGGTGTGACATCCCCGCGGCCGTGAGACGCGCCACGAGGCTCGTGCTGGCTACGATGTTGAGTGGGGGTGCGCTGGCAAGGAGGTCTTGCGCAACACGCAGGGCCTCTCCAGAAGCAGCCCCAGCAGCGACACTGACGGGGCCGCAGTGCAGGATGAGCTGCGCGTGCACGAGGGGCACACAGTGGAAACGCATGTGTGTGTGTGTGTGTGTGTGTGTGTGTGTGTGTGTGTGTGTGTGTGTGTGTGTGTGTGTGTGTGTGTGCGCGTGCGCGCGCGCGCACGTGTGAACACAAGTGAGAGGGTGCGGTTGCAAAATGTGCAGCAATCCCAATGGAGCTGCATGGGGGAGCTGTGTGCACAAGGCAGAAAGAGGAAAGAGGGGCATGTGCAAATAATGGGTGCTCTGTCACACAACGTTCACAGCACAGCCTTGTCTGGCAAGCCAATGGACGTACCTTCTTCTCTGCAGATGCATGCAGTCATGCACCCTCAAGCGTCTGTTCCACGTGTGCTCATGCTCATAGGCTTGCCCATTCCCAGCACACTGCCACCGTAATACCTTTCCTTTCCAATAACTGCCTCCACTGGCAGTGGAATGGCAAGGCCGGGTTTCAACTCTGCCGCGCATGCGCGCTCACACCGACAAGCCAGAACCCAGCTTCATGTGCGTGTCCTTCAAACCTCATCGGCTTATGCTTACGTACGTGCATCTGTTTGCATGTGTTCATACATACATACATGCATGCATACATACATGCATGTTTGTGACACGCAACCATGTATACCTGCAGAATCCTGTCCAACACATCCTGGCCAACGCCCACCACATGGGGAAGCAACACTCACCTGAAGGGGCAGTAGCTGCTCGCATAGCTTGCTCACTCACACCCTCACCGACACCTGCCTGCAGGGGCAGCGGCTGCCTCATGAACCCTTTTTTGCACTCCCTCATCAACACGCACCTGCAGGGGCAGCGGCTGGTACGCGGGCGGCAGGTGCACCTCAGCAGCTGCATCCATGAGGCCCTGCGCCAGCTGCAACAGTGCGACTGAACCCAGCGGGTGCAGCTGCACATGGGTGTGCTGGTGCAGGGTGGCGGCGCTGAAGGTGCGGCCGGTGGCCTCGAGCTGCGGTGTGGTGTGTGGGAGGGTTGTGTGTGTACGCAATCATAGCTTGCTTTTTACAGAGCGATGAGCACAGACAGGAAATGAGGGGCAAAAACAGTGTCACAAACAGGACACTTTCGAGGAGCAATCAGCCTTGTGGCACTCATTCTTCAGTCTGGTACGTGACAATATTCAAGTCAAAGGGCACGCATTTGACTGCAGTTTAGAGGACGCTGTTGCAAGCAGGAGGATGCCCAAATGCACATGATTTTGTGTAGAACCAAGCACACACATGCGTTTACCTACGCCTACACCTACACCTACACAAACACACAGACACACCATGACGAGCCCCACGCTCTCAGCCATTTGCCCGAAGGCAGTGGCCAGCGTCTGCATGACTGCGCCAAGCTCACGCTCAGGAACAGAGCGGCTGAACTCCTCCCAACGAGGCACCGACGCCAGCAGCACGCCAGCACACGCCCATGTGCCCTGCACCTGCGCAGCACGGCAACGGATGACACGTGCAAGTGCAGCTTTCATGGGTTACCTACTGCCATGAAACAAGGAACAGAGATGTAATTGCACCAAAACGGTCGCCCTTGGGGGTTTGCACCCGTGCATGCCTTGATGCTCTGAGCGTGCAGGCCTGATGTGCACAGCTGTTGCAAAATGGTCAGCGTCTTGCATTGTCATGGTATCTCACTATTTACGCGTCTGTTGCTGTTTCTGACACATCCTTGGCACATCCATGGATGCACCTTGTACAGCGGGTGTGGGTGCACATGTGTACAATTGAAAATGTGGCTTGGGACAAGAATGCAACAGCCCAGTACATATGTACTCTACCGAGCAGCTGAATTTCGGTCTCGAGCCAAACTGTTAGCCAAAGACACTGTACACTCATACCCGCTGAACACCGATGTCATTGCTCAAGACTAGTGGCTGAGAGTGACAATCCCAAATACCAGGGCATGTTCGAACGCATCTGCATCGATGCCTAAGGCTCCAACTCTGACAGTCATGCAGATGCGTTCATGCGCCCTTTTTTGGGACCGTCACGCTCAGTCACAAGACTGAAGCAATGGCTTTCAACGGGAATACCTGTCTTGATCTAAACATTTTCCAGCTTTTTCCCCTTCTTGCATGCATGCTTTCATACTGAGGGGAAACTGTGATGGCACGCCACGGAAGGGCTGAGTGTCTGCCATAAGGGTGTGTTGATGCAGGTTGATCAATGGCAATGTCCCATAAAGACCCCCCCTGCCTGGGGAATCGGAGAAGGGGGTATGGACATAGGAAGCAGCAGCTCAGGACACCTGGGGTGCAAGTTAGGGAACCTTTCCTTAATGCACATGGCCTTCATACATGGAACAGTCTTCTCTTTATGGGCAGTGCCATGGGCAGGAGGAGGTTCGAAATGGGCAGGAGAGGCAGAAGACTCAGCAACATCAAGGGCCCCGATGGAAGGCAGGAGGCAAGGCCGGAGAGAGGGGTGCCTCCTTTCTCAAGGTCGGGAGAGGGACGACCCTCTGGAGCAAATGCATGCACCCACTGAGCTGCAGGCTTGTGTGCAGCCCAAAAAGGTGAGGGCACTTGGTGAAGAAGGTTTGGCGCATGATGGCTCAGTGGCGTAGTGGCTTAGGCCAGGCACACCATGGCTCAGTGGTTTGGTGGAGTGGGCCAGGCGCATGGTGGCTCAGTGGCTTAAGCCAGGTACACAATGGCTCAGTGGTTTAGTAGACTAGGTCAGCCGCACGATGGTTTATTGGCTTAATGGCTGAGACCAGGCACATGATGGCATAGTGGCTTGGAGGCTCAGTGAAAAAATTCAGGCACATGATGGCCCAGTGGCTTGCTTACGAGTGCCCCCCCGGCTCACTCTAGCGGAGTGAGCGGAGTGGAGTGAGCGCACTTACGCTAACCAGGCAACGTCAGATCATAGGACCCGACCATGCACCAGCCAGCTATGTGAGCATGTTTTGCACAAGAGCTGCACGTGCAGGCAGGTTCATGCGTGTGTGTGTGTGTGTGCGCTCTGTAAATGGTGCCACTTACCCCTGGGTCTAGGCCGCTGCTGCATCCCACATCATTATACCATCCTCCGTTCTGCTGGGGCTGCAAGCCGAAATTGAGGGCCCCATCAGGTGCAGGCTGCGAACAGGCATGGAGAAAAGTGGCTGAGTTCCCGGTGGGGAAAGGGCAGTTGCGCGTGCGCATGTGTGTGTGTGTCACAGTGCCAGGCACCCTTCATGCAGCAGGAACAAGAATGGACATCACATGGACACTAGCCAACACGTGCGTTCCAAGTAAAAAGGAGTAGAGCCGAGTAGAGCCTGACAACGTGGACACCAGCGCAGCAAGGCAAAGGAGTGCTTTTTAGAGATGAGGAAAAGCCCACAGCTGGAGTGGGCCCTGCATGCTCACACACGCTTGGAAGGACGTGTGCATTTGCACGCATGCATGAGCATAGACATGGCCACACACATGCACGCTCGCACCTGAGCTAGGTAGCTTGCTTGGGGTATGGATGAGGTGGCGAGGGGCTGCTCCCCCATGGCTTGCTGCTGCTGCTGCTGTTGGAGGCCGTTTGGTGTGGGCGCCGAGGCTGCATGCGCGGGGGTGATGGCTTGGGGCGATGGGCTGCCGCTAGTTTGCGCAGACAGCGAGGGACCCGACAAGGCGTTTGTGATGGACTGATGCGGCAATTCCATGGTGGACTGATCCGAGGATTGTTTGTGGGGGTCGACGTCAAGACCCGAAGGCGCTCCTGCTCCTAATGAGGACGGCAAGGCGTCACCACCAGTCACGTGTGCGTCTTGAGGCACAGGGACCTGGCTTTGGGCAGGGCTGCCCATGTTAGGGAGGTTTTGTGCCTGGGGGGTGGAAAACACGGAGGGGGAAGTGTTGCTAGGTGGAGGGTCCAGGGTTCCGCGCCACGCGCCCGCCTGTGAGTGAGTATGTGTGTGTGTGTATGTGTGCGTGCGTTTTCTTGCATTGCCCACGCATGCCAGGGTAGGTACGGATGGATCCAGGAAGAACTGGATCAGGGTGAACCCAAGCTCCTGCTTGCTGACGCCATGCCTTGCACGGCACCTCAATGCCTCTCATTTCTCTGTCTGTGATGTGAGGCAGAGTTGTCTCAGCCGGCGTATGACTTTAAAAGGTGGCTCCGGGAAACCGGCATCATCTGTGTGCACCCAGCACTGAAATGATGCGATCCTCCCTATGCTTCAGTTCACAGCCACAGGTGCCATGGCAGCATCAATTACGAGTGTAAGCAGTCTCTTACATCATCTTTTGTTTTTGAACCCCCCTCCCCCCAGCATCCACCCAAACCCACGACCTCGACTGCACTAGGGCACCCACCATGTTGACCTCAAAAGCATACAGGCACACCTATCCTGTAAACACATTTGCATGCGGCGTGAGCGCCAGCGCGCAGACACATATCTTTGCCCCAACCCCTCGAACCCACAGTGAGCACAGCTGAAGGCCAACGCATGCCTCTCTCCAAGCATCCTCTAAAAAGGCTAACTGTTATTGAAAGTGTCAGGCGTTTTAACCGAAGGCCTCACACAGTGTGAACCTTGCAGTCCTCGCAACCCGTTTGTGACAATTGGTGTGCGGCAATTGGTGTGAGGTCTCTAAGCACATGCCCCCTCAGCCATCACCTACCCCTGCTCAAAAGATACAATCAGCACATACTATTTCAGCCATGACGCACCCCTGCTCCCAAAACGCAGCCAGCACAACTTCCTTCAGACAAGCCCACCTCTTTATCCCCTATATGGGGCCTCTTGGTGCTTGTCTCTGCCGCTTCTGCTTTCCCTTCAGATTCTATGCGCTCCTTTTCCGCCACACTGCCCCTGCCTCCGGGGCCGCTATGCCGCAGGTGCATGCGCATGCGCGCTAGCAGTTCTTGTCGCCTGTGTGTATGTTTGTGTGTGTGTGTGTGTGTGTGTGTGTGTGTGCATGTGAGCGTGCGTGTGTGTGTGCGTGTGCGCGCGTGTGTGTGTGTGTGTGTGTGTGTGTGTGTGCACGCGCGTGTGCTTGCAAGCGTTGTGTGCCACAGCCACAATGAGGTGGTGCACGTATATTCAAGCAATTGCAAATTTGCACGCCACACCCCAGTTCCATGTGCCACATGCTGGTAGCCAACACACATAGGTTTGTTTTAATTTCTAAAATTGCGTTTTTAGTAAAAACAGAAGGGTTCAACACATGGGGCCGCGCAGCTGTGAAATGGGGACCCCGTGCAAGTTGGGTTACTTGCGGGCACCTCATCTCAAATGCTCCCCTAAACGCAGGCAAAAGGGCGGAGGAGGCGGAAGACCCCAAAAAGCTTTGCCAGCCCGGCACACTTCTAAAAGTGGTCAACTTTAGCACTGTTCCGATGTTATAAATAAAGCAGGTTTCTCCATCAACCACACAGCGCGGCCTGGTACCTAACCCCAGTGGTGCACAGCGTGTTAAAGAGCAGCCCCAAACAAGAATTGCCTAGAAACCAGCCGATGAAACAAAGCATCGCCAACGTCATCGCCATGGACCTGTGAGTTCAGTTCATGACAACTGGCATGAGGGTGCTGTTTGAAATGAGCGCTCATGCTCTTGAGGCCACACACCTGAAGGGCTTGGATACGTAGTCGTTGGCGCCTGCATTCAGGCCCTCCACGATGGACTCCTCGTTGTGGTATGCAGACACAATGATGATTGGGACCTGCAAGGCGGCAAGCACAAATGTAAACAAATGCGTGCAGGCCCTCCACAATGGACTCTTGTATGGAATGCAGACACACTGATGACTGGGTCCTGGTATGCAGGCACCATATGATGACTGGGACCTACAAGGCAGCAAATCAGCTGGCGACGCACGTTGGTTGTGTTTGGCTGATGAGAATGACAGAGCTTTGTGTGGTGGGCTTGTGCGCTGGCAGCAGGGAGTGCGTCCCTGTTGTTGTGCGTACAAGGGTGCAATGAATGAGTGCAGTGTAAGACATGGCAGCCCTGTGATCAGAGCCAGTCGCTGCTGCAGCTGGAGCGGGTCGCCATTGCCCGTGACGTGTTCTTAGTCATCAAATGCAGCTGGTGTGCTTTGTGGGTGAAGGCTGCGACACAGGCCAGCTTTCCGAAACCTGTTGTTGTTGTTGTTGTTGTTGTTGTTGTCATTGTCATTGTTGTTGTCAGGGGCGTCTCTTTGGAATGCTGTCCAAAGTATGCCCCAGTCCGTGGCTGATGAGCACACTCTCGCACAGCCACTAACACTAAGCAGGGTGCCAGCGGGGTGCCTCCCAAGTGTTGCCAAAGCAGGCCTCGGTCAATGGCAGGTGCGCTCATTTTTATGCAGCCAAAAGCAGAGGGCCACGATGGTGCCTCCTTGGAGTGCTGTCAAAGCATATGCCACAGTCCGTGGCTAGTGCGAATACTTAGGGCCACCATGCAGACCTGTGCATTGACCAATAGGAATCAGGCGATCAACTGCAGCCAGCAGCGCATGCAATTACACACACCTTACTCCTGCTGTACCGCTCCCTGATTTGCCTACACAGGTCAAAGCCTGAGCCATCCGGCAGAGATGCATCTAGCAGTATCAGGTCTGGCAGCTGCTTCCGATTATGGCTGATGTACTCCACAGCGTCCTGGCGGGTCTTGATGGCGATGAGCCTTTGCAGCACACAATCACAAAACATGTACAGTCATGTTTTGCGTTGCTGAGGAGTCCAAGAGTACTCTAAAGCATCCTATAGCATATCATCATGGCAATGCGTCTTCACAACAAACAGCGCAAAAACTCAACACAGAAACTGTGTTCTGCACAGAGAAGCCCACTTAGTGCTCTCTCTGCAGCATCCAAGCGGATCTTCCTGATGGCAATGAGTCTCTGCGACAGCCCAGAAGCGCTCAACAAAATTGCAGCACACAAGACACAACAAAATCATGATCTACGCAAAAGAGTAAAAAGGTACAACAGTGACCTGGTTGGCCTGGACAGCGAGAGCCTGCGCAGAGCACTCAAGCGCCATAGAAGTGCCACAACGCAACCAGCAACAAGCAAGCACACACACGCAAACATGCACACGCATTACCATTTCCCCCAATCGCAAACACGCACAATCTTTTTCACACGCTCGCGCACCTCCAGTTTTCAGGCTCCACCAGCTGCTGCACTAGCAACTGGCTGACCTCATCATCATCCACACACAGCACCACCGGCTCTGCAGTGATCCTGCGCACACTAAGCTTGCCACACGAGCTGGACGACTGAAGGCTGCTGGTCTTGGAAGAGGGGAAGCTGGTGAGGCCTGCAGGCGTGTGTAGAGAGCGTGTTTTGTGTGTTTGTGTTCGGGGGGCATGTAGGGGCGAAGCGTGAGTGGCAGGGCGCTGAGCAGAGGCTGGACTTAGAGTTGAGAAGCTTGCAAAGCCGCTGTATGCATGTGTGATTGATTTACCCCAGCAGTGCATCTCAGAATAAGTGTGAAGCCAGTGAAGCCAGTATGCACGCTCAAAATGCAAGCACAGCTCATGAAACAATTAAAATGCATCAGACAGCACAGCTCATGCCTACAGCAGTGGCCCCGGCTTTATGGAGCCACTGTGGCTGCTGGGAAATTGCTCGGGGCCAACAAGAGCGCTTAAAGTGCGGCATGCTTGGCACCTCTGTGCATGCAACCCCTCGGATCAATTGTGAGTCACAGACTGTGACAGCCATGGGTAGTAACGCGAGGTTGCACTAGTATGAGTAGGCCCAGAGGACCTGGTCTAACCACCAGACAAACAACACTGGCTTCTGTCCGTACACACGCCTGGAAGCCGCACTTTTGCGATGGCATCATTCACAGACGATTTGCACACGCGAGCGCTCTCTCCCTAAACACTTGCGCACCTCTATCAGAGGATGTGTCGCTGCTGCCCAAGTGGCACCGCGCGCGTGCCAGCAGCTCTGCTCGCCTGCGTACGCACGAAGAAGTCGATAGGAGCATGTCAGAGATTGAGATGCTGCAAAAAGACCGTTGGCTTAAGTGACCAAAGCTGCTGCCCAAGTGGCACTGCGTGCGTGCGAGCAGCTCAGCCAGTTGCTGCCCAAGTGAATCTGCACGTGTGCGAGCAGCTCTGCCACCCCCATGTGCACAAACAAACCGGCAAGAGCAGGTCAGAGGTTCAGAAATGGTGCAGGCAGACAGGTTGCTAAAGTAACCAGAGTTGCTGCCCAAGTGAATCTGCACGTGTGCGAGCAGCTCTGCTACCTGCACGTGTGCACAAACAAACCGGCAAGAGCAGGTCAGAGGTTCAGATATGGTGCAGGCAGGCCAAATTGCTCAAGTGACAGACAGTTGCTGCCCAGATGGAACCAGAGGCCCTGACTCAGCCATTCTCGGGGGGTCTGCCACAGGAAACTTGTCTAAGCCTCCAGCCAAAACTTTTTTTATGCAGTCCTGTTATACATTTTTAGTGGCACACCTCTGCATAAGATTTTTGGCATAGTATCCGTGCTAGGGTGCTTGAAAAGGGGAACAAGGGGCAATGTGGTGAAAGCTGTTAACTTCAACCCTACCCCAATTTGTCAAATCTACCCTCAGGTGTGTGACAGTGATACAGCAGGCACCATTGCAAATGGAATCGGGTCAATTGGTGGTCTGGCTGAGTCAGGTGGAGCAAACTGTCTGAAGAGCTACGTGGACTCTGGGCCCTCATCTCTGTTTTCATTCACGGAGCACTTCCTGTAAGCTCTTTTCCCATCTTTTTCTTACATCTAAATTCTTAAATCATAACTACCGTAGCGACACTGGAATTTTGCAATTTAATTAAATAATTATTGGGGTCGTTCGCAATATGAAGTGTCTCCAGAAATTACTTTTTTCAAGGCCTTGTAAAGGGTCCAGCTGTATGTTCAGCCATCCATCAGGCCCCACAATGCAGCCCATGCTCCTAAGGGGCAGGGATTCCTAACTGACATGGGCTGTACTAAAGCTGAAGGATTTGGAGCTGCTCAGCTTGCAGGAGGAGGCAACTGGGAGCATGCTTGCATGGGGGAAGCAGGGCAAACCAGTTGATTGACCCCAGGAAGAGTTGATGGACCCCACAGCCAAAGCTCTTGGTCAGGGGGGTCCAGAGGAAGGTGAAGGGCACAAGGGAGCTTGCCGCAGCTACACAAAGCCAGGAGGGCAGGGGCAGGGGGCGTGGATAGGAGGGCTGAGTGAACCGATGGAGGTGTCTGAGGACACCACAGATGAAACGATGAAGGGAGAGGGTGATTAGAGACAGTGAGCCAGTGTAAGAGAGACGCGAAGACGCAAAATTTCAAAATTTGAGTTGTTTCTGGGGTCCTCGTAAACCCTTAATACTCACAAATTAATTAATGAAATTATTTTGGTGCCTCGTAATATCAGTGTCGTAATACATTGGTGACGCTACGGTAGGCCTCGATTCAAAGTTTTGGGTCGTAACTTTGACATTTGCTCGGATTCCCAGCCAAACTTTGACCAGGCATAGATCACCACAGAACCCTGGTACCAAGATGAAAATGAGTGCTTACAAAAGTTTTCCAAGGCGCTTTCTGTCATCACAGTACCAAAGGTCTGTGCACAGTTACAGCAGTTCAAAGTGGCACACATGAGAGCTTGGACCCTGTGAAGTGGCACCGTGCGCATGCGAGCAGCTCCACTTGTCTGCATGCGCACAAAAAGGCTGGGAGGAGCAAGTCAGAGACCAAGCTGCTGCAGGGAGACTAAATTGTTACTAATTTTAGTTGCTGCAGTGACCCAGCCGTTCCAGTGACGCAGCTGTTTACTAGGCCCAGCTGCTTCAGTCATCAGCTGTTCAAAGGCCCGACTGTTTCAGCGACCCAGATGCCTCAGTGACCCAGCCGTCCTAGAAGCCCAGCTGGATCAGAGACCCAGCTGTTTCAGAGACCATGCTGCTGCAGGGCCAGAAGCAGAAAGACTACAGCACCCCCACCAGATGACACCTATGGCAAGGATGCTTAGGGAACCACAGCGTGTGTGGTGTCGCGCACACAGATTGCTGGAATGACAACAATGAGGAGCTGGGTCTCCAGGCTCATGGCCCTCCAAGCAGCTGTACATCAGCCTTGAGACCCAGCCTCTTCACATTCAATCACTGCAGAGCGCTAGGCCAACCCCATCAACGACGCACCTTTTCTGGGTAGGGCCACACGAAAGCAGCAGTGCATTCACCTGAACAGCTTGGACACACAGTCATCTGCCCCACTGCTCAGTGTTATTACAATGTCCTTGCAAGCAGCAGCAGCAGCAGCAGCAGCAGCAGCAGCAGTGCGCTCACCTGAATGGCTTGGTCACGTAGTCATCTGCCCCGCTGCTCAGCCCCATCACAATATTTTCCTCCTCCGCCTGTGCACACGTGCGGAAGCAGCAGCACAGTGCACTCTTACACAGCGACCTTTGCTGCCAACAGGAGAAAAAGGGAGCCCAAGGACAGCTGAGACACCGTGTAGGATGAGATGTGCTTGCGGGTCATTTCCTGTTTCGCCGCAACAGCGACAATCTAAGTTCAGACACGGGCCTCTGAGTCATTACCAGTCACACTCGGATTCCTGCCACATCAGCAACGAGTCAGTGCACTACCTCACACATGATTCATGACTAGCTTGATCACAAATGGGCACAGTTATTCTGTGCACAAGCACCTAGAACCCCGGCAGGTGCACACATGACGACGTGGTCAAGCAAAGGGCCATAATTAGAGCAACGACATCGATTGGCAGCACCTTACTGTGGAGCTTGCATGTCACCAGATATGCGACGATACGTGACAATGCAAAAGCAGATGTCATCGTAACACAGCAATGTAACACGGCAATGAGAACGGGTGCAGCAAATTCACATGCACAAACACCATGATGACGGCCAAGTGCATGCTCTGGGCGTACAGCAATGCAACACACAACCATCGTGCAGCGCACCCATGCAGGCAGACACTATGGCGATGGCTAAGAATGTGCTCTGAGACATGGCCTGGTTGGACCACACAGCAACGCGACAAGCAATAAGAACTGTGCAGCACACTCACGCGTGCAGACACCATGATGACGGGCAGGTGCATGCTCTGGGACATGGCCCGCAATCGGCGCAGCACTTCAAAACCGTCCATGACCGGCATCATACAGTCTAGCAGCACCAGGTCGGGCAGCACCATGCAGGTGGCCAGGTGGTGCAGCGCCTCTGCACCGCCCGAGAAGGGGAGCACCTGCATGAGCGTGGTGGTAGATGCAATATGAAGAGGATACACAGTGCGTATTGAGGAAGTGGCATCATACAAGCCGGCAGCACTAGGTCAGGCAGCACCATGATGCGCATCGCCAGGTGGTGCAGCACCTGTGCACCACCCAAGAAGGGGAGCACATGCGTAAGAGCAGTGGCAGATGCACAAGAGCATGAGCGGTTTGGATCGGGGAAGGGGAGTCCCTGCATGAGCGCGGTAGCTGATGCGATGAACAGGTTCATTGAGGAAGGGGCACTTGAACCGGGAACTTGTTGGTGTAAAACAAGGGTTGTGCAACAGGAAAATTACCGGTGAATTTCCTGGACATGGAACCCTGCAGTACTAGGCCAAGCAGCACCATTATGATGCGCAAGAGCATGAGCGATGCCGATCAGAGAGGGGCATCAGCAGTCCAGCAGCACATCACACTCTTTGGTTACAGGTAAACGGGTTGCACCTCCTTCTCCACCCTATCAGGCAGCACCATGACGCATGCGGCCACAGGTGGTGCTGTGCGGAAGCGCTGCTCAAAACAGAGCACCTGCCAAAGCCCGGTGGCAAGCTCAACTCTGTCTGCGTTGATCCAGTCTTTCATGTCTGCCTTGCTGCCTCAGCATCCCTGTTGGGACACACAAAGTTGACGCCGCCCTTGCTTTTCCCAACTACTACGCACAAGTGCGCACACGCAAGAATGGATCATTAGCATGTGCACAAGCATGTTATGGACTCAGTTGGACAACACTCCATGCTGGGAGTGCAGTATTTATGTTGGCAGCGTGAGGCAGGGAAAAACTCATATCACCTGTAGCAGGTGTCAGTTCCTCTTTGCATCAGAATCACGCATACAGGGCACAACTTTTCACGCACCTCAAACCCTGATGAGTTGAAAATGGAGCACACTACATTTTGGTTGATCTGGTCGTCGTCCACGCTCATAACCTGTAAACAGGAACAGGTTACGCACACACACCCACAAATGTACTTGAGAGCCTGTATGAATGCTTGCACTATTCTTAGCCACCAGGCTCTCGCCTTGAGCTTTGAGGATGTGACAGCTTTTGGATCTTTTGCACAAGGCAAATCGGAGCAGCTTAGTTTAGCAGTCAGTTAATTGTCCTGAAGGCTTTTTTCTGCTTCTGAAACCTAAATTCTGCAACCAAAAAAATTGGAGCTGCTTGCCTCTGATCCTGGAGAAGCCGAGTGACTGAAATAAGAGTGCAAAGGGGCACGCCTATATTACAGCAGCTGCATCTCTGCACCCATGAATATGCTACCAAGCAAGCCCCCTCTCAGTCATGGGCTTGCAACCTGCCGCTGTTTCCATGAATTTCTGTTTTCTGTACGACAATGAGGAAGGCACCCTTTTCGTGCACCATCCGCGCGCAAGGACATTGCTGTCCTTCTTTAAGCAATTCTTACTTTGACACGTGACACAAAGAAAAGGAAATTGCACTGTGGTGTGTTGCACATATCCTGTCTAACATGCGGCACCGGCACCCTGTCAGCACATTAAGGGGACACCCTGCTATTTACAGCTCCAGACAATGTGTGCCCACAAGCGCGCGCGCACACGCGCACGCACACGCACACATACACACACACGCACGCACCCACACACACACGTACAGCAGCAGCAGCAGCCGCAGAGAGCGCAGTTGGGCGGCCAGAAGGCTCACCTGGTATCGGCCGCAGTACTGGTGGTGGAACACACGCGCCCTCTTTGGTGCCAGTGACCCACTGTTGGCAGGAGACAGAGAGCCCTCAGGATTCCTGTGTGCATCAGGTCCATCCAGGGGAGGAAAGCCTGGAATCGTTGCTTTTAAACCAGGCCTGGAGCCTATCAGGGAGCCTAACCCATGCTGAAATGGGGTGTTCCACTGCCAGGCACACCGGTTTCTGATCAACATGTGAGAGGTTGCTTGTATGAAGAAATGAGCTGGTTTGGTATGTTGGGAGCACCTGGGAGCGGTTCCAGCTCAACCCTGAGCTTCGTGCAACAGGGTTTATCAATCACATGCGAACACACAATGAAGCCTGCATGCCTTTGGGAGCCAACTGAAGATTCCCATGCCGAGGCAACAAGAGAGGACATAGCGTGCCCAGAAGCATTCCCATGCCTCGGGCAAGGACTCCTCGGCACATCACAGCATTTGTGGGCAAACGATGAGCAGCAAATGCACACGTGGGGCACTCCTTCCTGTATCACTCACCAGCTTTCGTCTAAGACGGAGTCACCGCTGTTTGAACCTCCAGGAACGCCTGCGGATGAGCCACACGCCGGTATGCACAGTGAATGCAGAAGAGCAACACACAGGAATGCGTGGATGCACACTGGAATGCGCAGTGCCAGCAGAGGAGCACTGGAACGCACTGGAATGCAACGTGAATGCTCATCGCAGTGTGTTCATGCACACAGTTGTGAGATACATCCATAGCTCAAGAGTCAATGCTCGGCACATGAGACGCATGAGGTCCTTGACTTGCGATCCCTCCCCTCATAAGTTTATCAAAGCCCTCCTTATGAAAGAGTGCAACAGACAGGTGCACCCTGATGCTCTGCACCCCAAACTGGTACCGCACCCACACACTGATGCCCCACATGGGAGCCCCAGACATCGTGCATACATATACACACATACACACACAATGCCACCATACACTCACAATGTCAATGGAGCTGGGGCATATTTGGAGTGGAGATGCAATTGTGAGTGGGGGAGCCAAGGCAGCCAAGCCATGAGCAGCACGCGCTGGATGTGAACCTTCATAGGCTTGACTCATGAGCAGCATGCGCTGGACATGAGCCTTTGTGGCCTCAATTTACACCTTTCTCGTCCTCTAACCAGGCTCGTCTCACGTCAAAGGCCGCACCAGCTGGAGAGAACAAGCCAACTACTTCACTCTCTGCTCCCCCTCGCACACAACAACACCAACAACACACATACACACAAACCTGTGGAGTGCGCCAGCCTGTGCTGCGTGTGGGTGTCGATGACGCTGTCAGCATCTGTGGAAGGTGTGGCTGAGCCGGTGGGCTCTGAGCTGGCAGCCTGATGTACACATACACATACAGACACGAGCATGTGTACAAATGAAACATTGAAATCAAACAAGATTAAATTGCTCCCCAATTCAACACCTTGAGATAGGAAAATTCAGCAGATTGAAATCGGTTTTCAGCAAGCATGCTTGACATAATGCATTGAACTTGTACAAGTTTAAGCCTCAAATTTTGTAGGTGCACATGATGAGCAGAAGTGGTTGTGCTTGCACCACTGATGGAAGGTTATGCAGAGAGCAGAAGCTGTGGGGCACAATCGCGCAGATGTTTCATGAAGAGGATGAACTCCTGAAGTTTGGAGGCCTCACAGATCAACCTTGAAGGCGATCCACTCCACACATTTTCAAGGAGTCAAATCCAAACAGAGGAGCAGACACAAACAGATGACAGGCTAGGCAAGAGGAGCACCACACAAGGCATCCGCACGACCTCTGGTGAAATGAGCAGGGCACGAGGAGCAGGCCAAGAGAAGGACATGATCCGCTACATCCCAGGATGCGCCATCCCCTCCATATCAGGGCGCAAAGATGGGGGACACGCTGCCTTGCTGCCACCCAACTTCAGGAAGTCATTACAACGATGCAGGAAGGCATGCTGAGATGCCGTCTACACACTGTCTACCTCAGACTGCCTCAAATGGAGAGCAAGTTCTAGGCCTGTCCACAACCCAGGCCGGCAAGCTGTCACCGGTGCGCTCACCTTCAGTAGGCCTCGCACTCGCACAATCTCCCCAGCTGACTTGTGAGCCTTCTTTGCGTCGGACCGATGCATTTCAAAGGCACTGCACATGTGCATGTAGACATGCCCCTGGAGCCTCAAAATGTAGTGCCGACGCATACTTGCAGTCCGGATTGCAGCAGATGGGAGGCAACTTGTCAAATGGTGCTGTCACATACTTGCAGTCTGGATTGTTGCTGATAGGAGGCAATTGCCGTACAAAATGTATATCATCCCGCAAAAATAATGTTTTTGAGGGGTGCAGGATGACTGCGGACACCTGAAAAAATAATCATTTTTGAGCACGCGGGGATGTGCGTGAAAGTGAAAAGTAATGATTTTTGAGATTTGTTTGGGGCATGAGTTTAGAAGCGCCGGTGGGGCATCGACAGCTAGGAATAGGAAGCATCCTGAAGCCCCCTCCCATTGAGCAGCAGCGGCAGCAGCAGTAGATGGAACAGGCCAATGAGTTTCAGCAGCTGATTCAGCAGCTGAGCAGGTCTTCATATTTAGGAGCAGCGTGTGCACCTTTCGCTTTTGAACAGCATCCTTCCTTTGAATGCAATCCTTGCAAAATTTTGTATGCTGGCCAATCCTTGCAAGTCTTTACATGCAGGAGCAGCGTGGAGCATGTAAATGCAGTACTCGGGGCAAAAGGGGGCTGATTGCCCCTGCGGGAACATGCGGGAAACTTAAAAATAAACACCGAGGGGGGTGCGGGATTAAGGCGGGATCCATAAAATAATTATTTTTTTTAGGGGTGCGGAATGATCCACATTAGGTACGGGAGTCAAATTGTGGTGTGGCGCTTTCACACTGAAGGCAGCCTGTGCAACACTGGCACTCTCAGCAGGAAAGCCTGTTTGTGCAACTGCAAAAGAAACAGGGTATCTGGGCGTCTGCCTTGCCTCATTAACTTCACCAACAACAACAGGACCACATAATGCAGCACACCTTGTTTCCATTCCTTCGATATTGTCGCTGCTGCTGAAAAAAGCAGTGGGATGTGTATAATCCAAACACATCCATGAAAGTGCACACGCCCACGCTCATACACACACGCACATACGCCCATACACACAAGCACGCACGCACACACACACACACACACACACATACACACACATGCACGCTTGCACACACACACACACACACGCACACGCACCCATGCACACGCGCGCGTACACACATAACACACACCTGAACGCGCGCACACACACACACACACACGCACACACCTGAACGCGCACTCATGCACATGCGCGCGCACCCCCCCCAAACACACACATATACGCACAAACACACACACACCTGTCTCCTCCCTGCGAGGTCGTGCCTGAGCTCTGGCTCTGGGTGGCTTTGCCTGGGGCCCCATAGAGGCTATGCACCATCTTGCCTTGTGCAGACACCATTGTGAAAGTAAACGTGGAACCCTTGCCCTCCACAGACTCTGCCCAGATTTCACCGCCATGTGCCTTGACCAAGTCCTGCACATGTTATTGTGTGAAGGTGTGGAATCTCGTTGTGTGAGCAAGCATGTTTGCAGTGTGTGGAAACTGGCAAGCAAGGGTGAGCTTGCTGCTGTGTGCACACCTGCTGTGCACCTACCAGCCTATGTACGCAGTGGGATACTGATGCCCCTGTTTCAACCCTTCCAGATTCCACTGTTTGAATTCCACCTCTGTTGCACCTTTTATGCCAGCAGACACATGATCCTGTCCTATTTACAGCAGTTGCAAAGCACATGCAGCAGCGCATCCTCGGGTTGGTTGAGGTTGCATCCTTCACTGCCATTGCCTGACCGGGCCATACTTTGGGTGGGGATGTTCTGTGCGAATGGCACGCAACAGGACTGTCAAAGCAGGGGGAAAGCAGCCATGCACTCACCTGTACAATATTCAAGCCCAGACCAAATCCGCCATACTTTCGGCTGATACTCATGTCCACCTGCACAGCACATTTGTTCATATGCTCTTGCGTCAGTCATGACGAGCTGACAGGTGCTTTGAAGCATGTGTGCACTCAATGTCAGCGCCTTTGACCCAAACAGCTTCTGCAGTCCTTCGTGATGCTCATGTCCTTCACGATGCTCAAGGAGCAGCGACCATGCTAGAAAGGCAAGCAGGCCAAGCACACCTAAGGGCATGCTCACAGGCATTGCCGCATTGCCGGATATGAGCGGTTATCACGCCTTCTTGCTCAGGGAAAAAACAGGAATTCTCACATGCACCCATCTGCTGTCAGCTCATGCTGTGCTACTCGCAACAAGTACTTTTCCTCCTCCTCCTCCTCCTCCTTCCTCCAGGAGCAAAACCGGGTCTTACTCACGGAAGGCAGATGCTCTGCAACACACTCTTCCCTTTCACTTTTTCTGGCGTCAGGTCTATCTGTGGCCAACGCTCCTGAGTCCTCTGAAGTCCTGCTTCTGCCAGCAGCCAGTGCAAATCTCATTCTGCTCAAATGCAGGCAACCTCCCCCCACACACCAACACATAGGGACGTACGCAACCTCCCTGCCTTGTCCCCCTCGCCCCTTTCACTCCCCCCAAAAGGGCCAGCACAATGGTGGCCAGCTTGCCCTACCTACATCAATTGGGTAAAGTAGCTGCAAGCAACACCTGCTCAACTGCTCTAAGGGCAGGAAGATGATAGTATGCTTGTTCCTGAAATAATCTACCATGCAGGGCCAGCTCACCTGCTCGAAGGGCAGGAAGATGGCGGCCAGCTTGCCCTTGGCGATGCCCATTCCCGTGTCTTCCACCATCACAGCCACGCGCTTGCCCGCATCAAACGTGCGCGCCGACACCTTGATCATGCCGCGCTTGGTGAATTTTGCTGCGCACATGGTCAAGGATCACATGCCCTTTTTTCTTTCGGGTAAAAAGATGGCCACAGGCACACAGTCCGGCACCCCACACAGCAGTAATACACAACAGATTGACGGGTCATTGGAAGATTTGGGGCTGACCAAGCATTGCAGACATTCCTCATCTCTCTCTGTACATCTAAAACCACGCATCTTTTTACCAAGCATAGCAGTAAAACTAAGGTTCAATCATACGTTTGCGCTCACAGTAGGAGCGTGTAGGGATCCGCATGCAGGCGTGGACGCAAAGTTGTAACAAGGGACATCCCATGTGCGTGTACAAGCAAGAGCGCATGTTCTAGGGAGAAACACAGGCGTTGGAAGCACGGCTGGAAAAAAGGAAAGGAGTGCCACACTGGCAGCCCTGGCGCAGGAAAAGGCCAACATTATAACGAGACAGGGAAGGCTAGCATGGCCCCTGCCCAAGGAAACACATCCTCTATTGACGCAGCAAAAAAGGACACCCAGGGCCGCACCTGCCATTGCCAAGCACAGCTCTGGCATCACTTCCTCCCTTATCCTACAGAAAAGGAAAGCCTGCGCCAGCCAAAAAGGCCGTGTGCATCAAGGAGAGGCTCCCTGACTAGCAAGCTTGCAAGAATCTCACCAAAAGTCCTTGTCCCTTCAGATAATTTGCTGTGTAGGGCCACACAGGTTGTCCACCACTCCTTTTTCAATGCAGGGAATTATTGCATAGCTTCAGCACTCCCATATCAACGCAGCAAAGATGGACACTCGGGGCTGGACACCATGCATAGCTAGATAGCAGCAAAGTGCCAGCAAGTGCCAGCAAAGAAGGACACCCAGGGCCGCACCTGCATTGCCAAGCAGGTTGTTCAGGATCTGGATGATCCGCCCGGTGTCCCCCAGCACTGTAATGCGTGGGGACACGGTGTTGCGGAGCTCAACATCCTGCGAAAGCAACCACCATTTTGATGCACACCACCAATTCAAATACATGTTCAGGCTGCCAAACATCTTGACGTGGAGCTGTGATGCATGGGGACGTGTTGTTGTGAAGCACAAGGTCCTGTGAAAGCAGCCACCATTTCCACGCACGCAATCAGTTCTCATGCACACCAGAGTGCCAGGCAACTTTGGCGTCGGTCAATGTCAGTGCTGTGATGCATGAGGACACGGTGTTGCACAGCTTGGCATCCTTTGTGACAGCTCTACCACCAATTTCATGCACATCATCTTTGTCACGCACATCAGAATACCAGGCAGCTCAATAAGGAGCGGCGCAGGCGGGCTCAAGCAGTGCACATGCTCTGCCATTGCAAATGCTGTGCCACACATCGCGAGTGGCTGCACCAAACATTGTGTGAGGTTTGACCACGAGTGAGTGGTGTGTGTGTGTGTGCGCGCGCGTGTGAATTTGTGTGAAATTGTTGGCAGGGATGACTGCCTGTCCTATGAGGCACCCACCAGCCCAGCAAACCATGCACACAGTTGTTTGCCATGACGTGGGGAGCAGTCTTGCGGCAATCATGTTTCCTTCTTTGCATGGCACTTGGCACACTGCCTGTTCCATGAGCGCCTACAAGTCCAGGATTTTATATTTGAAGCTCGCTTTCCCCCATGTCGTGGGGAGCAGTTCTGCTGCAATCATGTTTCACTCTTTGCATGGATCAAAGCCAGGCTCCTGACCTGGCCCAGTTCTTATGGCACAGATGGCGTTGCAAAAGAGGAGTGACATGCGCTTGTGTAAGATCCAGGAATAAGGCACCAGCTCTCGCTGCTGTGACTATCTTCACAATTCACCCTGCTTTCAGGCTCCTTTTGCACAAACACATGAAGAGGACCATCACCTTCAGAACCTGCCCTCTCAAAATAAAGCACAGGAGTCCGGTCGCACATGATCAAAACCTGCTCTTCCTCCCCTGAGACCTTTGGCCGCATTGTATGCTACACCTAACATTTTTTTTTAGTTTCTTTGCACGCACCGAGGTGTTGATGAGCGAGCGCGTGAGGTCCAGCACGTCTTCCACCACATGGCGGAGCACCACAACCTCCTGCTTCAGCACCAGCTTGTTCTGGCGCAGAGCTGCAGCGTCCATGACGTCGTTGATGAGGGCTAGCAGTCGAGCGCCGCTGGTGCGGATGATGCAGATCTGGTGCCGCACCTGGTGTGCGTGCGTGTGCGTGCGTGCGTGTGTATGTGGTTGCGCGCGTGCGTGCTGCTTATGCACCTGTGCACGTGCGCAGCCTGTGTAGCGTGGGGGGCGGGCGTAATGTGCGCACAGTACTGCTTCACATTTCAAGGAAGAACAAGCAGTTTTCACACACACACATATACACACACCTGCTCTGGCATAATACCACAGCAACCCGATAGCATGCCCTCACTGATGCCGATGATGCCGTTCAGGGGGGTGCGCAGCTCATGGCTCACGCTGCTCATGAAGCGCTCCTTCTGCTCCAGCAGCCGCTTCAGCTCCTCAATCAGTTTCTGCACAGCACAGCATAGCAGGAATGGGATGTTCCAAGCAGCGGGGCTGAGAGCAGCATGTGAGCGCACGCTGGGCTGGAATGGAGGGCATGCGTGCCATGCAGCGTGCGTGGCAGCACATGGATGTCAAGACAGCGGGGCTGAGAGCAGCATGTGAGTGCACATGGCGTCAAAAAGCGCAACAGGAGGCGCGTGCTGGGCTGAGATGGAGTGCATGCACGATGTAAGGCACACAGGGTAGAAATGGATAAAGACAGTGGGGCTGAAAGCACGAGGGGCAGCCTTTGTGCGTCCAAAACCGCAGCAGGAGGCGCTCGCTCGGTTGAAATGGAGGGCGTGCGCACCGTAAATCATGCAGGGCAGGAAGATTGTCAAAAGACAAGGAAGTCGAAAGCATGTGCAAGGCTGGATAGAGCGTGCACGTGCTGCGTGGTGTCATATGCAGCAGCTTGAAGGGCATGCCATGTAAGCTATACGCTTGCATAGTAAGACAGGGGCAGCAAGCATGTGGAGTTAGGGGGCTGCTGAGCCTGCCACTGCCGAGCCTGCCTTTCCTTTTTCTTCCTGTGCAGATGCATCCTTTCCTAGAGGCCCATTTCTACATTAAAACCACCAACACTTGCTGCAAGAGCTGACAGAAGCACAGATCATTTAAGGCATTTGGTAATCAAAATGTCAGGCAGGAAAGCCAAGACAGGCAAGGCTGCTCATGAAACGCCCGCTTATGAGAAGGCTGTCCAAGGGGTTCAGAACAATTCAAACCTACATGATTGATAACACACACACCTGTTTGCTGCTGTCCTCAATGTTGCGCATAGCTGTCTCACGTCGCGCCTCCATGCCCTTGAAGCTGCTCAGCATGAGTGTGCTGCTGAACATCACCTACAACGCAGGTGTGCGACCAAGTCAAGCTGCGTCAGAAAGGTGTTTCTAGGTGAAAGTCCAGATGCAAACAAACAACACACTCACACAGTCGTTGTGCATACACAGTCGCGCAAAACACACTTGTGCACACACACACTCACACACACACACACACACACGTACAACATGCAGTGGTAGCGTGCTTACTTTGACATGCATGCTTGCATTCCTGAACTTAAAAGTTTGCTACTTATTACACATGTGACTTGTGACACCATGCTGGCAGAAAAGAAACAGGGGCACGCTTCAACAATTTGCATCCAACATACCTTAGCTGTAAAGTCGCAGACCAAGTACAAGGTCTCCTCCGTCTGAACTGAAATCAAATTGCACAGCGCCAGGTTCCAGGTTACAGCAAACAAGGTCCAAGTCACCTGCATATGCATTCATTCCCGAGCAGCCAAGATAACAGACTGTGTGTGTTTGTGTGTGTGTGTGCGTGCGTGCGCGCGCGCGTGTTTATATACGCGTGTACTTTTTCCGGCTCTTGCGTCTAGCCTGTCCCTTTATTTTCCCCTTGCAGGAAGTCCACACAGCCATCTGAGTGCACTGGGATGCATAAGATGCATACAGCTATTAAGTAGGGATCGGCGTTTTCCTATAGCACTATATATAGCATAGCGCTATATAGCGCTAAAAGTTTTTTCAGATATAGCGAGTGCTAAAATTGAAAACGGCCAAAATCACCATCGGCCCGTCCGCAGCACTTCAATTTTCGTCGCATACCAGGAGAATGACCTTCATTTAAGGCTAACGTGCACTTAGGAGAGCCGTTGGGGGAGATGCAGGGCCTGGCAAAGCCCAGGACTTGGAGGCCACAGCCACACATGTGTGTGTACACACACACACATACACACACACGCACGCACGCACGCATACTTACGTGTATGTCGCAAACAAATGCACCCACACACAGGCAGGCACACACGCGCAGGCAGGCAGGCATCCACACATAGGCAGCCAGGCACTCAGCCACACACACAAATATACACAAACACACACATATGAGCGCGTTTGCACGCGCATGCATGCACACACTAGCATGTGCTGTAGCATGCACATTCACAAGAGCGTGCTTATGCGTGGCAGACAAGCATGCATGCGCAAATGTACGCATGTGCATGCAAGTGCATGAACACATGCAGGCACGCACACATGCACACACACACACACACACACGCAAAGGCAGGCAGGCACGCAGGCAGCCACACCCAGGCAGGCACACCCAGGCAGGCACACGTAGGCGCGCACACATGCATTAAAACATGTAGGCGCGCATACGCACACAAGCGCACACACATACACCCACACACAGGCAGGAACACGCATGCATGCATGCATGCAGGCAGGCAGGCACACACACGCAGAGAGGCAGGCAGGCAGGCAGGCACACACAGGCGCGCACACGTGCATTGATACATGCAGGCACGCACATACAGGCGTGCACACACACAGGCACGCACACACACAGGCAACACACAAGCTATCATGGGCTGTCTTGTATAAGATAAGGGAAGGGCCAATGGGGATAGCCTTTGCATGAGGGAGTGGGCAACTAAGGGTACACCTAAAGTGCAGTAGGTCTTTTGGCCTGAGCAGATATAGCGCTATATAATGGCCTGATGACGGCCAGAGCTCAACAGCTTTGCTTTTTGACTTTCGCTTTTTGCAAGGGAGCATTGTGCACGGTGCCCCACCAGCCTGCCAAGTCTGATGCCAAAATTCGATTTGCGAAGGGGAGTTCTGGCAAAATATCGCATTTTTATATAGCCCCATATAGCGCTATAGCGCTATATCGCTATATAACGCTATATCGCGCTACCGGTTTGGCTCATATAGCGCTATACGCCGATCCCTACTATTAAGTATCATGAAATGTATAAGATGCTGAAGCTATAAGTATCATCAGATGCATGGGATGCATGAAGCTCCTGAGTATCAAAAGGTACAAAGCAGTTGCTGCTGTCTTGGAGCATTACCGACGCTGCCTATAGACTGATGGGCCTCACAGGTTGGGCTCACACAAGGACTGGCTTGCTTTCGTACAGCTGACTGGCAATCCTTGACGATGCGACTCATCCATGGAAGAACAACATGCAAATCTGCCCTGTTTCATGGCCCATATCATGCTTACCATATTCACGGCAAGGATGCCCCACATCATGCCCTGAGCGCTCCCACTCTTCAAGCTTGTGGCAGCCCTAAGAGCATTGTTGCAGTTGAAAGCAAATGTGAGATCATTCAAACACCTCTGCACACATCGCACTGTCTGTGCAATTGACGGGATTCATTGGCTTGGATTTATTGGCATGCGCTGGGGTGCGCTGTGCTTGCAGGGCGCGCTGCCAGCTTCAGACTGTCCAATACAAGAACGCTGACTTTGTGCTTTTGCGGAAGTCTAGACAAGCACATGTATGCCCTCATGTAAGCTTAGGCTAGCAGCAGCAGCAGCAGCAGCTTAAATGCAGGGATGAGCAGCAAGCAGCTAGCAGGAGTGCTTGTGCAAGCAAACAAATGTATTTTCCTTGCCCGCCCTGTACCAGCCACTGTAACAATGCAGCAGAGGCATTGCCTCTTTGCTCATCCCACATACTGTGCAAGCACATTAAACACTCTTTCAAGCAAAGTCAGCATTGCAATGGTCCAACAAAACATGAGTCATGAAACAAAAGGTTATTTTGAGCTTTCCGTGCACTTGTTTGGGGGCACACTTTGGATGCAGGCTTACACACAATGAAGATGATGTATCCTTACTTTGCTGGTAGCCTAGTACCATGCCTTGCGCAAAGGAACACTTACTGATAGAAGCCTTTGCAGAAATATGGGATGACTGGCACAA